>CP045890.1:35420809-35433123 GCA_013387185.1 Caligus rogercresseyi
ATTTTCTCTGATGAAATACAAATGACGGTTTTTTAACTTGATAAAATAACTATTCGAGAACCCAAATTATCCCTTGTTAGAAGTTATTCTTTAAATCTTAAAGAAATTAAAATATGTTGGTAGACATATAATTTAGTTAAGGAGAACTGTTTTTAACATTAATGTTTTTATTATATCATAAGCGATTAAGAAATGTCGAATGATGACTTGTTATTGCCCCTAACTACCATAATTTATCTTTGAAACTAAAATAATGAAAAGTTTTTTAAAGTTTAATTATGAGAATGTCTTTAAACATTACTTTTTCCAAATGTTAGCATAACCTTAATTTGTTACATAATTTCAAATTCTACTCTTGTTATAATACATGAACAAAGTTTTGAAGGACTTGTTTTTCTATACTTTTAGTTTACCATTTCAAGATTTCTTATATATCCTAAAAGTGTTGTTCACTCATTAAATTCAATTCGTCTATAATCTATATATTGTTATTCACAGTATTCATATAGCATAAACCTTACTGTCATTCTAAAGCTCCTATTTGCCATTTAAATATATAAGATTTGAGTCACTTGGTTTAAAATCTAGTCCTTAATCTCAAACAATATTTGTTATTAAATGGAGGGAGGAAAGGGGGGATTCCATGAATATTTAAGGCTTATTACACGACATTTGGTACTTGAATAAGGTTTGATTATAATTATATGTCTTCTACGTATGTGCAATGAACTGTAATAGTTCGAAGTATAAAAATATCACGACACGCCCGTTGCAAAAACAAAATGGAAGAAACCTTTTTCGAAGTAAGATTTTTCTTTACACTTGAGATTGTCTCATCAGTAATAAATTAACAAATTAATTTGCATTTCATTTTATAAACTTTCACAACTTTTTATACTTATAAGTAACTAATAGCGCTTTCATTCTGGAGGACCAAATCTGATCTTTCCCTACCTGGAGTCAACATCAGAGTCGATAAGATATATCAATGCTGCATAAATATATTGTTTTTGTGCATCGTACAAAAACTATTCATTTAACTCTCAATATATATATATATATATATAAACACATATATATATAATATATTATATATATAGATATTATATATTATATATATATATATATATATATACATATATATATATATCAGGTGAAGGAGCAAAAAGGGCCGCAACTTTGATTTTAGGCTACAACTTTTGTTTTTGTCCTATGGAAAAGTATTAGCACCCCTAGAAAGTACTGGGTTTTTCAGTTACGTGATTCAACCAGTTTTGCTCTGTCTTCTTTTAAAGAGCTGTAAATAGTATTCTTGAGACTTGTTTTATTAGAGAAAAACGACCTATAACATCTTAGGTTCCGTCTATTCCAATTATATCACCATAATGTTCATTTATATCATAATTTTATTTCATCAAACCATTAAGTTAAAAATAAAGAGGCCTACAAAATAAAATATTGAGAGTATTTGCTTGGTTTTGTTCGAATGAGTATATGACTAACGAGATAGTATGAGCATATTAAATGGCCATTTTTAAATCATATTACATGACGAAAAAAAACTCATTTCTCATGGCAAATATCAATTATTCATGCATGTAAAAAGTGTTCGAATAAAATGTATTCTAATTTGTTTCTATGCATAGCATAGGCCTCCTTTGAGAGCCAGGGAGCCGTGGGATCAACCATGTTAAATAATAGTTAACCATTTGCCGCATTGCCGGATGCAAAGAAAGATGTCAAGGTTCTCTTCATACAATTTTCTCAGTTTGTAATAACCTTTTATTATTTTCATTAGGAAAATGATTTTAGGTCTAATGGTTTACTCAGCACTCTTTTTTCATCCACTGTCGCCTTGTATGATGCATAGTTTGAGTAACATATATTATAAATAATGATAAAGCAACAAGTGAAAAAATACTAAATAGAGAGAATTTTTTTTATTCCACAGTTCATAAAATATATACAAGCACAAAAAAGAGAATGTATATAAATGATGTTAATATGTAAAAAACATCATTATATAATTTTAGTTTAACATTGTAACATCTAATATGAACAAACACTAAAATACAATTATAATAAATTAACTTGACAAAATAAAACAAAACATGAATAAACGTTAAACTTTCTATTTTAAATCCTGAATTGGTGTAAAAGTTTTTTAATAATTAAATTAAAGGCAGGGAAACACGAGGGGAAGTAAATGGATACATCAGCTGCCCAACTCCACTTTCCATCGGTGACAAAGGGGATCTTGAGGTCCAACGCCGCGTATCTTGCGCAGCCGCTATAATAATTGCCCTTACTCCCATGGGACTGAGAGGTGAGATGCTATCCCTTAGCTATAAGAGCTTTGGCATTCAAAAGCGTACGATTAATATTTCTATATTTTGCAGAGAAAAAGATCTGCCAAGACCGAATAGGACGATAGCTTTGCAAAAATTGTTTGTATCTGGAGTCTGAAGGCCTTGTACATTCAAACTGATAAATTGTTTAATGATGGCTACTGAATGACAATCTACAAAGGCATCTAAAGTAGTGTTATACATTTTTCCACAATCTTTGCATGGAAGTATAAAGCGAATGAGGTCAGCGGTATCTGCAGCTCTGCCGTTAAACTTTGTACCATCAGCAATCCCTATAAGAGATTTAAGAATTCTCGGTTTCAACAAACTGGAAGTTTGAGGAGCTCAACGTATTTTTGACATATGTTCAAACTTTCTTCACTACCGGAATGAATGGGGGAAGTCATTTTAAGATACCAGGGTCTGATATATATATATATATATATATATCTGAAAAAATGACTTTTTTAGAAAGAAATTCTGAAAAAAGTGATGAGTTTTTTGAAATTAGTCCATGAAAATAAAAATCTTGTCTTTATTTTTGGGCCAAAAACGAACGACGAACGATAAAGAATTTTCATTATCGTTCGTCAAAAACTTTGTTGTTCGTCGTTCATCGTTCGCGAACAAAACCAATGAACGATAAATCAACAAGTCTTATATATATATATATATATAGTATACCATCCATCCGTCCATTCTATTCATGAAATCTTAGGATCAAGTCATGGTATATGTATAAAGTATGATATCAGATGTATTTTTATATTATTTTACTACCATAAATAGTACTTGATATGCTAGCAATTGTTATCTATTTTAGAAATCCATTTTTGTGAGGAAATTTGCATATATATTGATACAAAACACATTATTATATTTTATAACTTTGTAATTAGAGCATAGTACAATTTCTGTTATTATTTATCTGTAAAGCAAGCATGCGTTACTCTTTCACACCAATAATATACATTTATAACCTACAAACAGTTAAATATATATATATAAATAAATGCATAGAAGTATATTACTTCACATTTCCCCGATGTTGGTTTTCTCTTCTCTCTTGGGATGCATCTCTTGCCTGTTTATCCATTCAGTTGAGAGACAAAAGGCCTACAAATGAAATAAAAGCAAGAATAATATTTTCTTACTTTACAAAAAGACACATTTTGTCATAAATATTATAGTAATATAAATTGCAGACTACAGATACTTCAGGATATAAAAGGCCTTTCTAGGTAATTATGTTGAGTTGTTTAAAATACTTCTAAAAATATTATGAGTTGTTTTCTTTATATGTTGTTTCATTGTATTTTTTTGTGTCTATCGTATGGGATTGATTTGCATCTGTGAGGATAAGCATCATAGTAATAAAATCGTTGCATCTTATCATAAAGATATATAAGATATAAGGGAGCTTATTCCCTTTAATAGCAGAGATGTCAATTAAAAAAAAGTAATTGGTACTACGTCATCGTTAGTTGATTATAGAGATCGAAATATTGTTTATATTGGGCAAAGTGACTTATTTCTCTGTAGAATCTAATAGCTCTCTATATATTTATATCTATGGTATAATGCAACAATTTTATTACTATGATGTAGGGGTGCACCGAAATGGAAATTTGTGGCCGAAAACCGAAAAAAAACTTAATTGCTTTGGCCGAATGCCGAAACCGAAAATAACAGTTCAATTTAAAGTCACGGAAACACTAGGCATTTAAAACAATAAACAACGATCAGAAACATTGTAGGTGCAGATCTGATGACACGCTGTCATTACAAAAAGCGACCAGCAGGTGTCCTTCTCCCATACTGAGACAGCAGTAACCTACTAGCCCTTGCAACATTATAACATTCTTTCTTGATTTCTCATCAAAACACTATTTTTAAATATCGCTAAGTCTACTGATTACAATAAATGTTAGACAAGTTTTTCAAAGAAAAAATGTTTATTTGAAAGCTTCAAAAATGTTGGATAACTGATACGAGTTTCATTTTACCCTTCATACATTCTGTTTTTTTCCCCATTCATTTCATACTTTTCATTTTTAACAAAAAGCATAAAAACATCACCCTTTCTACCCGTTTCATCTCCCCGTCTTTATTATTATTATTATTTATTTTTCGGCCTCCGATCCGGCCACTCAATTGGCTTTCGGCCGAAAGCCGAATGTGTTTTTTTGCGTTTTCGACCGAATTTTCGGTGCACCCCTACTATGATGCTTATCATTTGATTTATATACACAAGATTAAGATAAAGGTACTTCTCCCAAAATCACCAATACATAAGCATTTATATATTTATTTATTTGGTAACACTGTTTTCTTTATTTTATTACGTCCGATAGTCAGAGTGATGATCCATTTATCGGCATATATTATGAAATTATATATTTTTATAATTTTTTCGGGAGTACAAAGAGTTGTCTTATTAAATTAATAATTTGTGATATTGGAGATATCCATAAAAAGGATTCTTAAATGAAGACATGGATTATGAAGCCAAAAATATTGAATATTTTAAAAATTTTTTATTGTTGTACTCCTTGTTTAGATTTTTATTAAAACTATATTGTTTATCTTACTTAAATAATATTATATTTACTTCCGCCGAAGGAGGTATTGTTTTCACTGGCGTTGGTTTGTTGGTTGGTTTGTTTGTTTGTCAGCAGGAGAACTCAAAAAGTGCGGAACGGATTCGGATGAAACTTTGTAGAGTTGTTGGAATGCCAAAAGGAACAAGTGATTAAATTTGGCATCTCTGAGTGCTTCTTTAAGATGCAAAATGAGCTAAATACTAATAAATATTTCAAGTTATCCTACTCTGCCAATAGATGTCGCTGTGCTCTCAAAAAGGAGAGCACAGCACAGCGACATCTATTGGTAAATGACAAAAAGACCAAGTGATTCATTTGGTGGGGATCGGCGGAGGTTTGCACTCTCTGAGTCCTCTAGTTTCATATAATTTTATATATCACATAAACACTAAAGGAGAAAAAGAAAAAAAATGTGATATTGGAAAGATCCATAAAAGGATTCTTAAATGATCAACGAAATGTGATATCATATTTGTTCTTTTTGTTACACTTAATACTGTTTATTCAACATCTTCAAAAACAATTCACATCAAAAATTTCTTCTTCAACGGCATAAACACAACAAAACATTATCTATTGTGGGGTCGAAATTTTGGGGCATAGGAGTTTTCATACTTCTGCATTGATATAAAATATACTGAACTTTAGTTGTAATAAAGTTTACTTCCTCTTAATTCTTGCACAGATATAAATAAACAAATTCCTTTGAAATTAAAATTAATTAAAAATTGCCAAAAAAAAACAATTTTAACTTGTTTAAAACATCATCAACCAAGGACACTCTATAAAAATGATTCAAAGTCTCCCAGGAGTCCTTACAAAAAAAGCAAACTCTTTCATCACTAGTCCCTCCAAATAAATTCCCATGGACAATTGTTGGTAACAATTATTTACTTCAAGTAGTACAATGAGACATCCAGCGAATGGAGTTTAAAACCTTTATTATCTGACATGCTGAAGTGTTTAATCTAAAATTTCTTTTTTCTTCCAATCTGGGTATAATATTGATGAAAAACAGATTTATTTACAAAAAGTATTTCTTAAGAAATTATTATTTGATATTATTTATTTTTATTCATTTATTTCCTAAGCCATCCGGCTCCCATTTGCCGACAATACTACTGTGTATAAAAGAAGAATAAGACGGCATGCTTAAGCATTTGTTTTATTTACAACAGATGTGCCTACACGATAATCAACCTCATTATCTATCAAAGACAAACTATAACAGTAATTATGAAATGTTTTGTTGTGTCTGAGAGAAGATGATTCAATAAAAATAATTAGGTTAATTGTCACACTTATCGAATACTAAAGGACATTTCCTCTGAACAAATACAAGTACTTTTTTCATTCTTTAAAGACACTGTGTCCTATGTTCATTGAACCTCTTATTGGGATTATGATAAAATGAATACAACGTCATGCCAGTATGTTGCAGGACGTCAACAAAGTGAACTTTGAATGATGTTTAAAATTAAAAGTATTCAACTGTCTTTCAGCCTCCACCAAAATGAAGCATAAAGGTTTATTGTTCTTCAAAATATGCGTCACTTGGAACTTTCTTGCTCTTGTTCTTGCGAGTCAGTTGATGGGACGTCATGGTTTATTATACATGGGATTTCTATGGATAACATCCAGGAAACATCTATCATATTTAGTTACTTCAGATTGATTTAATTAACATTAAAATCCATATCATGAAAGTTAATTTAGAAATATGAAAGTATGATGAAGTTATATATATATATAGATGAAGTATGATGAAGTATATATATATATATGTTTTATAAGCAAATAATTTGTTAAACAAAAAAATATATACTGCTTTAATACAAAAACTTATTTATTAGAATGAAAATAAAGAAAAAAGTTTTGCTTGTTGAAGTGCATAGTCTATTTTTGTTTTGTAGCTCTTCAGAGTGTTCCGGCAAAGATACTGTTAAGATTATATATATATATATATATATGAATACGTAAATATTGGTCAATATTAATATACAATTCATATGTTTTTGTTGAGAAAAGTGCCGTTGAATAGCAATATACATCCCTACCAAAAAGAGGGCTTTCAAATTCAAAAACAAAAATATCTTCAACAAAAAAAACTCGTAACGATATTCAATATCACCGTCAATGAACTCTTATTTTGGTCTTTGCATGAAACACTCTTTATCCAGCGTCTTAAAAGATAAAATGAATGACATACTTTCTCAATCCTTTGAAAATTATGTAACAGTTCCAGGTAGATGAATCAATGTTTCAGACCATCTTTATTCCAGCTCAAGAGCACAGTCACTGGGCAGGGAAGGTTCCTTGCAGGACGCACCCTTAAGCACCAGTCCATTGCTTAAAAAATCCTTATGAGTAATTCATTGAAGAAATATTTAAATGTAGA
This sequence comes from Caligus rogercresseyi, assembly GCA_013387185.1. NCBI lineage: Eukaryota > Metazoa > Arthropoda > Copepoda > Siphonostomatoida > Caligidae > Caligus > Caligus rogercresseyi. The sequence continues at coordinate 35,428,159 of CP045890.1, forward strand.
AAAGGATTGGTCCATTCATTCGTTAATCTGAATATATCTATCTATCTATCTATCTATCTATCTATCTATCATCTATCTATCTATCTATCTATCTATCTATCTATCTATCTATCTATCTATCTATCTATCTATCTATCTATCTATCTATCTATCTATCTATCTATCTATCTATCTATCTATCTATCTATCTATCTATCTATCTATCTATCTATCTATCTATCTATCTATCTATCTATCTATCTATCTATCTATCATCTATCTATCTATCTATCTATCTATATCTATATATATATATATCTATATATATAATATATCTATATATTATATATTAATATATATATTATATATAATTATATATATATATATACATTTATATATATATATATATAAATAAATTATAATGAATATAAATATATAAAAATCTCTCTCTATCTATATATATATATATATATATAACATTAAAAACGTGAAATAAGATCATATATATATATATATATATATAAATCTTTAAAGTCCCCAACTGGCTACTAGTATGATTAAGTATGTTGGATATACATTGAATCCCCCCTGTTCGCGGATATTGTGGCCTGACTGAGAAATGGGATTCTGCGCTTAGTAGTGTGGAGGTCTAGCCCCCCCCCCCCCCCCCCCCCTACCAAAAAAAAGTAGTATAATGAATAATAATGTTGGGCCCATTAACTATTTCATCCAATAACTTACATTTGAAAAGTGACTTTTCGCAAAATTGCCTGAAAAAGCCTTAAATAATAACCATAATTAACCTAATCATATTGGCATTTGCTCAATGCTCATACATATTTCTATATTGAATGGCATTTTTTTTTATTTTAGACAACACACCACAAGAATAGGAGTCTTATCATAAAAAATAAATTAAAAGTTTTATCTTTGAAAAAGGATTGGTAAATAAAAGTTGAGGAAATAATAATGAATACACTAGGTATGTAGTACAAAGTTTCACTTCACTCGTAGCTATTGAGGAGTTAAGTATCCCTTATACTACAAAATATTTAAAAGATCGCATATTTACAGGAGGAATTGATTAGTGATGCTTCACTGTATATTGCATGGGTTATAAAATAATATTCACCGGCAATTCAGATCTCTGACATTTGAGTTCATAATTCGTGTACATCAAACTGTATGGTCATTTGATTAAAAAAACATGGTAATCAATAATATTTTAAGGCTTCACGCAGTTTTACTGACCAAATCTCATTGAAGAAACTACTATTTTCCCCCTTCCTGATTACATTGTATCACAATGAAGACTTACAAACTATGCAAACATTTTAAAATATATTATTAAAGCGACTATGAGTGCCATTTTTACTTTACAAAGAAACTATCATTTGTTCAATTTGAAATCAGATAAGAACGAACAAAGTGTAATACTTATTATTATGATGGACTCTAGAAAGGTTTGAAGTTAACATATTATGTACTTACTATACATTTTGTCCATCATGCTCAATGGAAGCGTTCTCGACTCCCAATGACGACTCCCTCCATAGGATGGTCCACAAGGATCAGTATGTCATAGTTTAATGCTACATCGCTCTTGAACTTCATCCAAATACCGCGACTCCATCAATAGGAAAAAAAATAATATTAAAAATAAAGAAGTATCAGTTAGACGATTTAAACCGGAGATCTCTTCGTGGAGCTTAAAATATAATTATCCTTGTCAGAACTTCCATATGATTACACCACGCGGGCGTAATGTGTTACAAGAATCGATTATTATATAATAACTTCATTGTATGTAATAACTGGATACTCAACTGAGAAGAAACCAACTTGATGACGTCAGAAATGTAGTTAAAATGGCTGCCACGCAAGGTAAACAATGAAATATGTCTACATACATTGTAATAGTATGTTAGGGAAAATGGAAGAAGGGAAATCCTACAATAAATTCCAATGACGTCATCAGGCCATTTTGACTCTTAAAAAACATTCAACGAATTGAAGATATCACTAATATAGTTAAAATGGCTGTCTAGCGAGGTGGCAAACAATCTTTATTGATATGATAAATAGAAGAATGGACATCCTACAATAAACAAGTGACGTCTGGTCTTTCTAAATCCTTAGAAAAAACTGTAATGTTTATTCTATAAACATTACGTCACTGGTTGCATGTTTTCCCTTTATTTACTCCATATGGATAGATACTTTTCTTGGGATAATAATGATTCCTACCTTATCCTCTTTGTTTCATCAGCTGCGTACTCAAACATCCGCTTATTCAGTCCTTTGTGCTCTCAGTTATTATACAAAGATTCGATTCCTTAAGATAAAAACTTTACTCCTTACTTTTCATCAAAGACTAAAGGTCTATTTTCTTTAAACCTCTATTACTCTAAATTACAAAATATACATACACAAATAATTCCTATAAACATACGAAAACACCTGATAAAGAGAACCTTGCTAATATAATTACAATTTCATTTGATATTGGCATAAAGTTATTCTCCTACTCATTTAATAGTTTCCATGCAAGAGCATCAATAAGCCATATTATTATCCTCCGTGATTCTTTCCATACTCAATTATTTTCATACTCAATTACCCTTAAAATTAAGGTTCTTGTATCCATAACATGTTCTTCTTTTAGTGGCATAAAAATATTAACATTTAACGACTTTTAAAGGGTATATAATAGTACGCAGTCACATTACTTGTAGCAAAATTAAATTATTCCTTTCATCCGTGCTTAAAAGGGATATCTAGCTGGTGGGTTTCGTCTTGTACAATAGGGCTAATATACACGTTTTAAGGAGATGAAGATACATACATATATATGGAGAAGAGGAAGATCTTTAAGAAATCTTGAAATGCTTTATGTGTGTGCGCACTTATTTCTTAAAAGGAGCTTTCTAAAAAAACTCATTTGTTTGGCCTTTTAACTAAAACGTGAGTTTTAATGGTTTTATTTTTGTGTGAAAGAGAGGAAATAACAATCCATATATATTTTTTTGTAAGAATCCTTTTACATGTCTAATATTTAAGTATTTCAATTTAACGAAAGTAGTGAATCCTTGGTTTTTGTGGATAATAAGTACCAAAATCGTTAGTGAAAAGTAGCGTCTCACTTACTAAAGTGCTATATTTCGTGTCAGCAAAAAATTAATTCATTTAGTTATAAACTAATAATTAATGAATAATTCACAAAAACATTTGAATCATATCACGCAACCTTAACATTAAGAAGAAATCCACTATGTACTGAGGAGGGACCCAATAACTAAGAGATAATAAAAGGTTAACTCTTAAACATAGGAAAAACTGTTTTCTTTCTATTCTATGTCTCATAGAGTGATTTATGACAAAAGTTATTTCATTAATATTATTTGGCAAAAAGGCATAGTTTATTCAAATGATTGATAAATGAAATGGATCCATGAGTTTCTTCTATCTGAATTATTAATGTTCCCTCACAAACAGTCGTGAGATAAGTAATACTTTATTGAATAATGCCAACTCTGATCGCAATTACCTGAATTTCACCTTTGTTGATTGAAGTTTCCCTTCACTCTGGAACAGGAACGGAGTGGGAAGAATTTATCCACCGGGATAATTATGCCCTTGCCGGCCTTACACAGGCCCCAATATGCCATTGGGAGGCTGTCAACGGCCGTTTATGTTTCTTGAGGCCAGCGACCCACCGGGAACAGTCCCGTTACTCCCACTGGCCACTCCGCCCCTGCTCTGGAACCTAGATCTCCTTGGTTAAAGGGACAGCTCCTTTCGTTCAATTCTTTTGTAGTTTGTGATCTCACAATTAACAGCTAAATAACATTTCACAAGATCAACAAAAGGATAATTGGCTTCACCAATTTGACAGAGATGTCTTTTCCAGCCTATTTTTTCTTCAACGTCAGCTACTTTGAATGAATCCCTTGATTTCATAGCTATTATGCCGTCAAAATAAAAGCAACAAGCCTACCACTCTTTGTTATTGTCTGCATTGAAATATTTGGCAATTATTCTTATTATTTACGAGGTGAAAACTTATTTCAATGAATTATCACCTCCTCTTAATGCTTGTCAAAATAGAATACCTGCTTTCTAGCTCCTTCCGAGGAGTCTTACTATGTTTATTTATTGTACAATAATATTTCAATGGAGAAAAGTATTTTTATAGAGTGTATCTGCAGCGTAAGGAATCAGTCTTCCAAGCTGAGGTAATTGCCATCACACAATCTGTAAAAGCTTTACTTGAACAAGACAAGCCATCTAAGAACGTGATTATTTCGGTCAGATTCTCATCAGCAATTGCTGCTATTCTAAACCCCTTTACAAAATGCCACAGTTAAGCAATGCAAAGAAGTATTAAACAAACGTAAATCCAAAATAAATATACATCTTGATTGGTGTAAGAGCCCATTCAACATCTCAGGCAACCGAATTTGCGGACTACCTTGCAAAGAAAGAGCGCAAAGTAAAAATCGCTTATGTGTTGGAGCACCACCACGCTACATAAAGAAGTGATAGATGGCTTCTTCTATGAGTTTGGTGCAACAGATACAAAAAGGATCTTGGAATGAAACATACTCATAGGATGTTGAATACTCCAAACCAAAAGTTGTCGAGCTTTCACGCCCCACATGAAGTACTTGTTCAAGCCTACACAGGCCATGGACCATTTCTGGCCCGATCTGAGCAAATGGAAAAACACACAAATGCCATTTGTAATATATGCACTGGAGGAACTTCCAAACCGCTGACCACCTAATGTCAACAGATGCCCCATCGCTTTCATATGAGGAGATACCAAGTCCTGCAAGAGGAGGTGAAGATCTCGTATGATGAAATTTATTAAATGTACAAAATGCAACAAATTATTGATTCTAATTTAATTTAATTCTTCATGAAGTAGATTATAAAATAATTTATATAAATGCAATGTCTCAATATCCATTTTTGCTGTTGTAG
>CP045890.1:35433223-35450862 GCA_013387185.1 Caligus rogercresseyi
TTAAAAAAATACAGCCCATAGTTATTGGTGCTACATTATAATTATGACATACAAATGAATTCACATGTAGCGATTAAATAAATATCTTTACGCTCCATTTTAAAATAATTCCTATAAAGACTATTTTGCCTTTGACCTAAAGGATAACGTTTTGCTCAAGGTTTATGAACTACTTTCATTGTGTCTCATATTTATGTTATTTAAGATGGCTAAAACACAGTATACATGATTTCCAGAATCTCACACAATCTCCTTAACGACATCTCATCCTATTAATTCATTAATGTTTTAACTGTCTTAATGAAGGTAGGCTAAATGATTGAACGACGTTGTCTGGCTGCTATCACTATCTGGGCGGGCTTGGCGTTTAAATAGGGATATGCTGATTAGGATTATAAGCATAGCCAAACGAGATCCTCAAAGTTATTCTAGTATGGTCTATCAATGGCGATATCTTCATTGATAAAAAGCTGGTATTGATAAATATTGTTATATATATATAGATATATATTTTTATATATAAATATATATATATTATAAATATATATATATATATAATCCTAATCAGCATAATATTCGTCACAACCAAAGCATTATAAATATAAAGAGCGATTAACTTATTAAGCAGAAAGAAAAAGCAGATGTTGTCAACTGATTTGTTCCATCCAAGAGGATCAAAGTATTTGATATTGGGGACCTATGAACCCTAAAAAAATATTAAATAAAATTCTTATGGTATTATCTATCAAGAGAAATAATAATGAGTACTTTTAATATTTAAAATTGGTTCAAGAACTACATAATTAATTCAATGTTTTGATCCTCTGAAAAGGAATTATCACGTGCGGCTCTCTCCTCTTCTTTTTCTCTTGTGGTACATAAGCACTAGCTTATAAACAAAGAGGGAGGAAGTAGGTTTTTATCAGCTGATTGTTTCTATTCCAAGAGGATGATGTATTTTATAATGTGCTCTTGATAGTCTTTAAAATATTTTTAATGATCAAGTATCGTTTATGATATCAATGTAATTATAATGTTGTTTTAGTGGTTCAACATACACAATATTGCAGAAGTTTAGATCCTCTTGCTTGAGTGAAGGTAGCTGAACCTTTCTCATTTTGTATTTGTGGTAATTAAGTACACTGACCTACATGGAAAAGAGAAAGGTCGACTATCTACGGATTATTTCTTCCCAAGAGTTTGATAATTTGTAGGCCTAAAAGAAAATATTCATTAGTTAAAAATCTTGGTAATTATGATATTCACGTAATAATTAGTAAATTGAATATTTTATAGTGCTTTCATTTACTTAAAAATTCTATTTTGATCCTTTCGGCATGGAAACAAGAGCTGCTGATCATCCTTTCTATTCTTCTATTAAAAGTAGGCAGTCGCTCTATGTATTTATTATTTTATGGTCATGAACTGTACGCCCCTCTATTGCACAGAAAGGCATGCTTCACACCATCGTTGCAAATATAATTACTTTTCATACCCATCACGCTTTCAATCATGTTTATAGAGTGTCAAAGTAAGGACCGGTTAGCACTGAATATCAAAGTATTCTTAGCTCGCCATTGTTTGAGGCAAGGATATAACTTAAGAGGGAATGAGACTTTTATTTTCTACCATGAATATGGAGAATGACGTCACATCATAGGTACATGACTTCAACACTCTATACTCTCTATGGTTTTTACCATGCGCCTTTAACCATCATTCATATTTCACATCAGCTCTCCAATCCTAACTCTTCAATCTTTAAAAATAATAATTGATTGCAAGAAACCAAAAATAAAAGAAGGCCAAAACAAACGCGCAAACGACATCTTGTTGATACTTCATTTAACATAAAACTATATTGTTTATATTTTTTTTTGCTACAAAACTAGTATTATTTATAGGAATGGAAATCTGGAGCTTAGCCTTGGTGCTTACAGATTCTATGACTGTTTTGGCCGTGAAAAAGAGAGAGGCGTAAAGAGAGGATAGAAGGAAAGAGAGAGGGAGAGAGAGAGAAGAGAGTAAAGTTTCTCTCTCACGTTTTCTTTCTCCCTCTCTTTCCCCCTCTTTGTCTCTCTTTCCTTCTATGCCTCTTTTACCCTCTCTCTTTTTCACGGCCAAAAACAGTAATAGAATCTGTAAGCACCAAGGGCTAAGCTCCAGATTTCCATTCCTAATTAATACTCCCAGCTTAAAGAAAGAAACCCTCATTTGAAATGTTGTTGGGCTGTTTTTTTTTAAATTACAAAAACTTCATATAAGTTCTATAGAAACCACAAACCCTTACTATAATTACTGAATCACCATAAAGGTTGGAAAGAAAAATTGTTTTCACCCCATACTTTATGAGGCCATCTTTTGTGCATGAAATGATGTTCCACCTCGATGAATATATATTTTTGAAGTCAATGAAAAGAAATATTATTTCAGCAGTCTAAGGAGTAAAAAAAGGAGAAACGAATATAAATCAGTGACATGTCAAGAACAGGATACAAGTATATTATTATTCGTATTAAGTAACTCACCCGGAATTATTTATGTAGATGACCCATTCGCTTGTCTTAATGCCATATGTAATTGTCAATATAATCTTTTACAATTATCCATATATTCTGTGCTTACAACATTTTATTATGATTCCTCTAATCTTTTTTATAATTGTTTATTAATTAGATCAATCAAACATCGATGCTATAATATATGCATAGTAAAGAGCCATGTGCAAAACTTTGTGCAAAACTATATCATCTAAAGTTTAAAATTACATCTCTGAGGAAGAAATTCTTATTAAAAGCTTCATAATATCACCAATTGAATTTTATGTTCGTATAATCATAAAATGTAATGGCTTTAAAAGGATATCTGCGTTTCGAAGAATAGGGACCACTGCTGCTTGTGATTATTTATTTTTTGCGCTGTGTGAACCAAATGGGGGCAGACATTTTCGGAATTACTCTACAGCATCAAACAACAGTTCAAAAATTGTGTTTTTTTCTCTATTTTAGCGTCCACCAATACAAATGTCAGTTTCCCCCCCTGTCTAATATAATGGATTGTATGCAATAGGTGGATAACGTTATTTTACATTGTGAATTGTGCCTATGTCATATGCCCAAAATGACGTTCTGAGTGTACATATATATGTCTATACTTATATATATACAGGGTGATTCACTTAAATTGAGACTCACATATTACAAACTACAATCTTTGAATTTTACACAAATATTTTTTAAAAAAAATGATAGCACAATGTGTAATTTACAAAATGTATTTCAATAAATTTCCACATATCCTCCTTTGGACTTCACTACAGCTTTGAACCTCCTCACGGTGGAGGCAACACAGCCAGGATCTCTTCCTCAGACAAAGATTTTCACGGTCCAGGCCACCCACAACAGTCAAAATGACCGGGTTTTATCTAGAAAAAAGGAAGACATCCCCGTGCAGCTGAGGACTCTCTTCAGAAGGCAAAAGCCACCCTCAGTCATGGTCTGGGCGGGAGTGACGTATGACGGGAAGAAGGCCCCAATTATCTTTGTCGAGGAGGGTGTGAAGATCGACCAGGCGGTATACCTGCATATTTTTTCAGAGGAGGTCGTCCCATGGGTTCAAAGAGAGTATCCTACGGCTCTTTTACTGTTCCAACAAGATGGAGCTCCATCCCATACCAGCAAATTGGTTCAAAGCTTCTGCACTGATATGTTTGCAGACTTTTGGTCCAAAGACTTGTGGCCTCCCTCCTCCCCAGATCTGAACCCAATGGACTTTGGAATATAGTCCATTCTGGAGACGAGTGTGTGTAGCAAGTCCTGGCCATCGGTAGAGATTCTAAAGAAGAAGCTGATTCAGGCCTAGGCCTCTTTGTCTGAGGAAGAGATTCCTGCCTGTGTTGCCTCCACCGTGAGGAGGTTCAAAGCTGTAGTGAAGGCCAAAGAAGGATATTTTGAAAATTTAATGAAATACATTTTGTAAATTACATATTGTGCTATCATTTTTGTTAAAAAAATTATTTGTGTAAAATTTAATACAAAGATTGTAGTTTGTAATATGTGAGTCTCAATTTAAGTGAATCACCCTGTATATACATACTTATATATACGTATATATATATATATATATACATGGGTGGGATGGGATGGGAAAATTGTACATATGACATAAGCCAAATTAGGCAATGTCGCATAAGCATGCAATAATTTGACTCAAGCATCAGGAATGGAATGATTGAGTTGAGTCACTGTCCTGTGTTTTTTGTACGCGTCGAACTTGTTATGTTGTTTATCTTTGATTAGGAATTTATATTCTTTGTCGTCATGAGGATTAATAAGTTTTAAATTGATATATCTGTAATATTTAACTTTAGTAAAAAGCATTTAATAGCATACTCGATCTGTAAAGTTACTCCCTTCCATTGAGCCCTGAAAACATTTTGGTTAGAGCAAATAATTAGAGGTTTCTTTTTGTTATGCCAACTGATTCTCTTCTTTTTTAGTCAACACCAAGATTGAAAATAAATTCATTTTTGAGGTGTTTTAAACTAAACTTTATCTGGCATGAGTTATTTTTGGTAATATTTAATATAAAGGAGAATAAAAAAGTTTTATTTTCGTCTAGAACACTATCTGTTGTCATCAAAATTGACAAATTGTTGATTAATTACTTTTGTATGCTGTAGTAAAACTTTTACCAGGCAAACAATTTCATATCATCAATAACAATCCATCAGAAAAGTTTCATATGGCGTAGAAAACATTTTGCTTCCAATGAAAAAACATGAGTATCAATCGATTCTCTTCTGTCAATGTGTAACTATCAAGAAATCAATTCTATATAATCAATAAGCAACCCATGAAGTTACATTTTTGAATACAACGCAGAAAACATTTAAAAAAATAATAATATTAAAACAGCTTTATTTTTCATAAAGAAACTTAACAAATTTGGCAATTATCATTATAGTTTTCGAGGGTCTCTTATATAAGATATCAATTTCTTACAACAAAGAACCAGTGTTCTTTCCCATAATTTTATCACTTTTATCAACCTCAAATAAAACTACGAAAAAAGTGAATCCCACTACAGTTATTATTTCAAAACTAAATAGTTTTGATGCTATGGTTATAGCTTCAACAATCTATTTTGTACCACACTTTATAAAACAGACTTTAAAAAAACTAGAAGGAAAGTAACAAAATTTCATACAAACACCCAATAATCCTTTCTGTCTTTCTTATTACCTCCGCCGAAGGAGGTATTGTTTTCACTGGCGTTGGTTTGTTGGTTTGTCAGCAGGATAACTCAAAAAGTACCGAACGGATTCGGATGAAGCTTTGTGGAGTTGTTAGAAGTGCCAAAAGGAACAAGTGATTAAATTTTGGCATCTCTGAGTGCAGAATTAAGATGCAAAATGAGCTAAATACTAATAAATATTTCAAGTTAGCCTACTCTGCCAATAGATGTCGCTGTGCTGTGAAATCGGGTGCCGGGAGCGTCTTCCTCTCGGAATTTCCGTCGAGGGGAACCCTCCCCCGGCCCTCTACGCCGCCCCAGTCGTGAAAAATCCGCCTCGGAAGGCTCATAAGGACCCCTGACGGCGGAGGTTTGCACTCTCTGAGTGTATATATGCCTCTAGTTATAAATAAAATAATCTAATTCAATAAAAATAGTTTTTGAGGGTAACCAGGTATCAATTTCTCATTATCAATGATATACCAGAATTATTAAATGGTGTTTTTGTGTTACCTTTGTAGTTGAAGGATACTCTTTACTTAAATTCCGTTTCTTTTATCTAATAAGATAATACACAGAAACCGAGAATTCACTCATGCATTATCTTTAGTTATAAGATTGTTTGTTTAAGGATCTTACTTTTATTATTGTTGTTATGGCTGCTTTCTCGGGGTATAAAGAGCGTCGTAAACCTTTTGAAATAAAGAACACTCTTTACTGAGAATATGAGTTCTATTGACATAAATAGTTTGATATTATTCCACACTTTTCATCAACAAATAACACTAAAAGGGAGTCTTAATGGAGTTATAAATTCTCTTGTAATTCTTAATGGCTTTCATTTTTTTCTAACTTATTTAATATATGCTTTCTAAAACAGATTAAAATCAGGAATAAAAAACTATTTAGTTAGTTCATTACCCTTTAAATATTTGTGAATAATCTTGCTTTGTATTTATAATAAAAACAGTACTTTCTATATGCTTTTTTTTCTTTGTAACTTTATGCATGCTTTCAACACATTTTATTTCGTGTTGTGGGCCCGATTTTGTCATTTGGGCGTGCCGTGATTTCCCCCTTTCTCCCCTCTGTTTGCTCTATAAACAAAGAATGGGAAAGGGTGTAGGTATAAAATAACACTTGATTTGCTTTTTGTGGCTGCCCATTTGAAACTTCCATTGCGTACTTTAATGTGTGTGTGTGAATTCACTCACAAATTTTTATTGACTTTAGTTAAATGAAATATACCATTGATTAAGTTTCGTGGAAATAAATATATATTTAAAAAAATATTTAAAAGTAAAATTAGGATTTAATTTTTGCAATAACTAAAAATATATTGAAACAATTCATCCACATATGCGTCTTATATCGAATAATAAAGTACAAATACAAAAGTCATCAAGTATTCATTATTTGTTGCAATGGTCACAGTGATCTTAAGAACTTTAAAACCATCAATTTATTATGGGAAAATCCCTGAAATCAACATGTAGACTTTGTGAAGAAGATGAGGAAACACCAGCCCACTTGATCAACGATTATGGCTGCACAATGCGAGTAATGGCTGAATTGGCGGCGGTCGCAAAAGAATGAAAGCTATTCTCGGAGGATAAAATTATAAAATATACACACTTTCATGACAATATCAATATTTAATCATAAAGCTAATTACTCGTAGGTAGACCTCTACCGGGTGATACCAGATTAAGTTCTGGTGGGGCTTATGAATGAGAAAAACAAACAACTCAAAATATGCTTTAAAGCACATATTTTACTGTTAGAATGTGTTACTAGGATTTATGCGTCACTGGCACTTGGTTTGAAAGCCAAATAGGCAATGTTGACAAAAGACCCGTTAGCTTGCATCACCATATGGCATACTAATTGTGAAAACGACTTTAGTCAGATTTGGCACCTCAAAAAAAATATAATGATTGCGACATGTATCACCCGACGAAAGAGCTCAATGACGACCTTGACCTCCAAATGATAACATGTAATCCTTAGTTAAGCATTCTTACTGTGACGCATACTATACCGTGGAAAGGATAAAACTATTATGCAATTCAGTCTTAAATACATTTCATTTGATTATATACAAAGCTTTGATTGTTATATTTGTATCATTCTCAATTAGACTGAAGTATTATAGAGGAGTATAACTGTTTTTTTAAATAATAAGCTAAAAAAAGGAACAAAAAATATCAGACCTAAAATATTTTCCAGCGTTTGTCGGTAAATACATTATTTATTATAAGCAAACATGAATCCTTAATTACTGTGATGAGGAATGTATATTTTGTTTGAAATGTCTTTATTAGAGGCAATAAAAGTTATTTTCTACACTCCTCTATAAAACATATATGTAAGTGTTTTATTTAATTTAGAAGCGTTGTAGGTCGAATAATTTTATTTCTTGACTTCGTTGAGGAGGAAGGTTCTAATGCTCTTAAGGTATGCAGGAGTGTATTTATATCTTTTACAGCAAAATTTTCGCAGTTGAAATTCTACATGTATTCTTGCAACTTTTTATACAAAAATACATGGACCACATAAATAAAGGTCCTAAATCGGCTATGCTTTTCCTCAATCCATACACTTTTTATTAGTTAATTTGTAGCATAATTATTTTGGATAAGGATTTTCAGCATTTTGCTTATGTTATTTAGATTTAATGAACCTTTTAATCTAAGAATGCAGAGTTTATTTTTTGTGACTCACAAAGGGAATACAAATCAATATAAGTTTTGGTCAATTTAGTAAAATCCTATTCTGTCCTATTTGGTTTGATGAAATCAGAGTGTTTTTATGGAAATGAATAAACTTTTCAATTATTTTCATTATTAAATTTTTTGATAATGTTGATCCAAATTAATCGGTAAGCTCTTGGGGATCGAACCTGCGCCCTTCCTAATTTGAGAACACTTTCATTGAGTTTTAGCAGGTTCATTTTTCATCAGAGGGGGGACATTTAACCATACAATATATTCAACATTTTGATGGCTTAAAAATGTTGCATGAGTCATTTGTTGTATTTATGACGCTTTTATCTTATACAAAGGGTACGGGTTAGATCCTCGAGACAATATCGGACAAAACTCCGCAATATGTTTTTGAATATTAATCTGATTAGTTTATTCTTGGTTAGTTTTTCATATTTATATTACAAAAATACTAAATAAAAATGAAACTAATAAAAAATATATTTTTATGTTCCTTTTCTATTGACCAATCATGTTGGATAAAATTAATCAAACCTGGAAAAAGTAATGATAATTATACAGGAGACAGAGGAATGAAAATATATATATTTACGTGCTGCTTTCATAATGTAATATATATCTATGAAGTCAATTGAGAAGGGAATTAAGTAGTTTTACTGTTTATTTACTCGGAGGTGGCCTTCTGCTTTCATCCTCATCAAATAAAGGTTAGTGCAACCCATGCAAGAAGTGCATCAATTTATAACCACACATGTAAGACCTTCATGTTTGCAAGTAATTATAATCACAAAATGCAATTCATTAATGATATACTTACGGGGTAGATTGTTATGGTTGCAGCGCGGCAAAGATATGAATCTTTTACCGAATATTTTTTTTTTCAATTTCATTAACATTTAAACCATAACACATTATATAAAATCGAAAAAAAAGCCTACGGAGTATGTATAAAACTTAAAAAGTCTAGTCGTGACATAAGCCACTTTTTATATTCTTAACTGAAATGAGAGGTTATGTTGTCATTTGGTTTTACATTTGAATTTAAGTAATCTATGCTAAATAGAAGTTCTTACTTTCATCCAAGAACTGATTATTCTTCTGCTTTTTAACAACATAAAGAATCTTATCTTTATTTATGTATCTGTTATATTCCATATAGACATTTATTAGGCAATGTTTTTATCGGTAAAAGTTTTTATAAGTTTTATATCCTGAATAAAGTATTACATATACCATTAACAAATGTAGAGGGAAATAGCTTTTATGGGATTTAAAAAAGGAAAAAATAGGATTATGGTCTTTGAAAATCCAGGGAACCCTCTTAATGTAATAACTTCAATATTGGTTTATTATTTTTTTACTTCTACATATAATCATTAAATAAATATATATTTTTGATAATAAAATAATAACAAAAACATATTAGTAAACTTAGGGAAAATAGGCTAGTGTCCCATTTACAGCTTGTGATATCCCCTATATTATTATTAACTTGAAGGCTGCTCATCGTGTTTATATTAGAGCAGTTGCTATAATTGTCCGTCTACATATATTTTTGTGGTTTAAAATACGGTGTTACCTAATGTTTGGGTCCTCTTACATAACGTTACTCACTCTTTTCACAACTTTTTCTTTTTTCTCTCTTGCTTTTTTCTGTGTCTCTTTTTTTTTGCAAATATATTATTTTTCCCGCCAAAAATATATCTATTATATAAATACACGTTCCTTTGCTTGCTTTTTCAGGCGAAGGTATGCTCAAAGGTCATCCTGGCCTTACCCGGAGCGGCTCCTGGGATCGAGAGGGACTCGTTACCTTCATCAAGGACATCAAGAAAAACACAAAGCTGAGTGACGAGGATGCAGCTGTTCTGGCAGCTTCCAAGTAAATACATATATTTTTAATATTTAATTAGGAAAACGAAAACTTTTTATGGTGTATATGAAATAAGGCTTCTTAAAGCTAAAATAAGACATTTTACGACCTGATTCACGGTTCAAGCTTTAAATGAATGTAGCTTAGAGGATTTTTAAGCGATAAACTTGTTATATACATTCCGCTGCAATGCTACATATAAGATAATGTGCCGCATATGATGGAATGATCTATAAATGAAGGGAATACGAGAGCTCAGTGCATTAGAGAATGTTCAACTATCAATGTTGGGGACGCAGGTTCGAATCCCGAGAGGGGAAGGCCAATTTTAGTCAACCTCATTGATAAAATCCTAGGTTCGATAGACTAACTTACACCCTATTATGCTTATCTGTATCTAGTCGGGTGCAGTTCTATCGTTCCATATAGGGGAAAAAATAATGTTGAACAATACTCATGGCTGAGGTCAAACTTTTTATCGTTTATCTAAAAGTTAAAAAAAATATCCTTCATAAATAATACTGTTCTGCATATAATTGATTATATTTTCGTTAATATTTTTATCGCTATCGTTTTATCATTTATCGTCAATGGAAGTTGAATGAAAAATGTGTTATTGTTTATCGTAAGTTATGAAAATAATTTTATCGTTATTGTAGTTTGAGAAAAGTCATCGCAGGCACCACAACAAAAATAATTTAAATGCTATAATTCGGTGTTAAAAACCCTCTGTTCTACAGGAAAACGCAAGCAATGAACGTACAATATTTTGAATTATAAATGAAAATAGCCCCTATGAGAGCTCGGTTCTAGTTTTACACAAATATTGTTGTGAAGGAAAAATAAAATTTGAAAACATGTCCCCCTCGGAAGAATCGTGCAGTGAATGACAAATATTGTTGAAATATTATTCTTAAATTGCTCTTCCCTTCCCGTTCTAGATAAATGCC
This sequence comes from Caligus rogercresseyi, assembly GCA_013387185.1. Taxonomy (NCBI): domain Eukaryota; kingdom Metazoa; phylum Arthropoda; class Copepoda; order Siphonostomatoida; family Caligidae; genus Caligus; species Caligus rogercresseyi. The sequence goes on from CP045890.1 coordinate 35,444,008, forward strand.
AGGCTTATATGTACATGTAATGCCAAATAATAGCCTTTTAATTGAAGCAGCTCTCAATAAACGCAAAGAAAGGATTTGTTTTTACAAGGATCGCCAATATTGCCAAGGAGCTGAATTTTCATTTATCCAATATCCAATGACGTCACAAGGGGAAAAATACCATTTAGTAATGTATTTCTTCCATAGAGATATACAGATTTAGAGAGCTTATTGGATTCTTCAGATAAATACGTCATTGTGAATATAAATATATCTCTATGATCAACTTACGATGACGTAGTACAAATTACATTGTTTATATTGGGCACGGGCGACAGCTGAACGATGTTTCTTTGCTATTGAAGGGAATAAACTCTCTTATCTTTATATCTCTATGATTTCTTCCCACCCACGTCATCGAAATATATATTTGATACGTCACATATAATAAATAAATATGTGACTTTTCACTATGAATGAAAACATTAATTCTTTAAACATAGATATGTAATATAAATATATTTACAAATTATGTCATTACATTCGAACCAAAAGCATAACAAACATATACGTACATAATATCTTCTCGTGAGTCGGAGTCGTAACTCCTTGGCTACCTGGCGTTCCATTTTTGGAAGCATTCCAGAACAACTCTACGCATCAACCCTCGTACAAGGCTTACTTTGTAAGCGATATTTAAAACACAGAATTTGCTGGAAATCCCTCTTGGGCATATAACAATTTTCCCTCTCCACGACGTGAAACATTATACCTACAAAAGAATAACATTTTTCTGGAATTGTGATTTTCTTAAAATGATGCTTGAGGAATGAGAAGAGAAAAACACATTTTTCTGTTGCTAGTTATTTTTACTTCATAAGCATTGAGCACAAGGATATTATTCATCGAAGTTTTACCTCTTATAAACAATTTACAAAATGAATCACAACAACAAAGTGTAAAGGAACGTCTTATTTTCATATTAGCCCTTTGAATAATGACACAAAGAAATTGTGCAATGGGTTCCTTGAGTTGTGGAATAATTTATGTTGCCTTATATGATGAGCCACCATTTCTGCTCGTAACTCTAGCATATCAACCGGTTCTTATCTGATATCTTCTTCCTGTCATCCAATGAAAGCATTATTTGGTTTGCCCTAAGAGATATAAAGATATAGAGAGCTTATTCCCTTCATTAGCAGAGAAATATCGTTCAGCTGTCGCCTGTGCCCAATATAACAAAGTAATTTGTACTACGTCAGCTCAAGCTGATTATAGAGATAGATTATATCCCTATGATCAGATTACGATGACGTAGTACAAACTACTTTGCTTATATTGGACACAAAGATACAAATGAAGGGAATAAGCTCTCTATATATTTTTATATCATGGGTTTGCCCCTATTTTCCTTTACATTTTATCTCGTATGAAATAATAAAGCTAAGGATACCAACCATGTATATAAATTAATTTTCAACGGGATTTTTAAGGATGATTAAATGTTCAAAAGCGCATTTTCCAGCGACTTAATCGAAAAGGTGCATTAATAAAAAATGTAGAGCATCTTTCATAGAATATCAAACGCTTGCTTTTCGTATTTTGTAAAATATACCCATGCTTCAATTTAGAAATCACTTACAATATAAGTAACAATATACATAAAGTAAGCAGTATCTAACGGATCTCTTGTTGAGAGTAATGTTTAAATTATTATTTTCTATAGTCTTGCCATTGACCTATTCCATTCAAGGGTTAAATATCACTCATATAGTCATGAACGTTGATAATATAACATTGAAATAATGTTTTTCTAGCTGGAATGCAACTGCATGGAATTGCAGTATAGTTTAATTTTGCCAAGTTTTTTCAGATATTTTTAATGCAAATTAATGGTAGATCGAATGGATACTAAAAACCTTCATCATTTTCCCCCCCCCCTTCAGCAAGGCCTTTATTTATCTAAGTGACAAAAAGTACATACTTAAATAAATAATAAATAGGAAAATTGTGCTTTTTACAATAAAACATAAATAAACATTCTAGTTTATAATTAGTTTCCCATATTTTGATAAATATTCATTTATAATCCCAATAAGTAGTGTTAACCACTTTCTTGTAATAAATATATTTTAATCCTTGTAATGCAGCAGAACTCATTTTAGAGTGAGGCTATAATTTTAGTCATGGGAAATGGTATCATTGCTTTGATTATTGCAGTGCCTCTTATGAGATGACATCGAAAGACACAAAATGGTGTCGTCATTTTTATTATGCATAATAATTCCAAAATTTACTACTCGCATATTTGGGCGCCTACGGCGCCCATATGTTCACCCTTCTTGCCCCATCACTTTGCAAATAGTTTTATTAGGTTCGCCTTGACCCAAGAATTCCATAGCTACTTTCAAAGTTCAAATTTGACCATAAATGTGGGAGGAGATAGCGTGCAGACATACAGACGGACGGACAGAGATTGGTGAATTATTATATAGATGGAATCTACTTCAATTATATAGCACTCTTATGAATCAAAATATTTAACCCTCAATAACAACATAAGTTCGCCTTCCTCTCTTATATTAAATTCTATATACCATAAATATATATAGTTGCCATTTTAGACTATTTCCTATATTAAAATAAAATATGTGAACTAAGGACTTTAAAAAAATAATACACATTGGACAGGCCGCCATTAAAGGATCTTTTTAAAGTCACCCTTTCCTTCCATCTTTCAACTATTAAGGCATCAGGTGTCATTCAATTATAGAGTAAGGTGATTCAGCTTTATATGTATAATTAAAGTAGGCCTACTGCATGGAATTACAAAGAAGAGACTCACATGCATACAAAGTATGTACACGAAAGTTACATTACTGATCCCTCATTCACCCACCTGTCAGAACTTCATTTTGATATATATATATATATATATATATATATATATATATATATATATATGATATATATATATATATATGTGATGTCTCATTATTATAATAGAATGAGACTAAGAACTGAAGCTTCTCGTATGTGTAATAAAGCATACTATCTCTTTACTATTGTGAGATGAAGGCCTGGATAGTTGAAGAAGAATGTTCATACTTATTGTAATGCTTGAGAAAATTGCCCTTATGAGTGCGAATGTGTTATATATATATATATTGAGTATATTAGTCTTTAAGAGGGGGTACGCTTGTACAATTTGACAAGAAAACAAATCAATTTGCCTAAAATGGAATATTGTAATTTTTTTTGAACCCATCAGATACTTCATGATAAAAATAATATATTTATATATAACTCCACTGGTGTTCAAAAGGAATGCCAAAGTACCGAATTGAAAGGGGCATTTGAAGGATGTTGGTGCATGCCATGGTTATCTAATTATATTCATCCTGTTTTGGACGCTTTCATAGACTCCATATAAATAATTTAGTTATTTAGCCTAAATGTAATTACTCTATATGAAATGGACTCATTCAAATATAAACTTATCGTTTAAGGACGCACGCAGAGTTTTACAAAGTTTTAATTTGTATGAATATTTTTTGTGTTTAAAGCTGTTAGATATAAAGTTATATGTCTTTTAAGTGTCCCATTAAAACCCATAACTAAATTGAAACATCTATCAATAACATATAAAGTATGAAATCAGTCAAATAAAACTGCTACAAATGAAATGAAGACCATAAAACTTGATTATCTCATATATATATATAATATTTATTTCTGACATGAATAAATTCAATCCATAAGTGTAATATTAAGTGATATAAAAAATATAGTTAAACCCGTCTTAGTGGTCCCCACCTGTGTATTGTGGCCATCTAAATTTTCCCTGCTAAAGAAAATAATAGAAATAAAGTCTTCTCTGTTTACTGGCCACCTGTCTAACGATGACTTTCCCTTAAAATGCTGCTATAAAACTTTATTGGTCTTTGCATCTTCGAAAACCTATAAACAGTCTCCTTAAACGTCTAAATGTTTATTTTTGAGCCATTGGGGTAAAATAGAATTAAGTTATCACAAGTGCTATGCAATAATTTGTTCCAAATACATGATAAATATTTGCTGTGAGATCGGTTTAAGTATTGGAAGATGTGTCCAGGCTTTAAAATAATCTTAATCTTGAGTTTTTATTCTTCAACTATCCTTGGCAATCCTCAATTTATCGAACTCACTTCATCTCGACATGTCTTATATCATTTTCAACTAAAATGATATATTCTTTATAGTGACAAGGGAGGTGCTCGGCTATCTTACTATATATCAGAGCACAGTAGTAGATAAAAACTAACTGACAAACCAAATATCCATCAATGATGACATTTGGGCAATTGGTTTGAATTTAACAAGTCTATTTTCGCGAAAGATGAACGCGTTTTAACAACGAATAATTTGCTAAATAGTCAAAAAATGTGCCAAAAAACGAACGTCTACTCATTGACCTATTCAAAAAATAGAAGCACAATATACGAGTAATAAAAACGGGGAGAGCATTATCTGAGTCAGCAGCTGTTGGTCGCCATCTTATATTCCTTTAATACGGAATATATATTATTAATGTTGTATATTATTATTGCCCCTTAAGCATTCTAAATCCATGTCTTGAGGAATAGAAAAAGGGAGAAATGGCAAAAGTGAAGTCATTTCAAGAAATTATCGACAGCTGTATTTTCTCTTTCTATCTCAGATCGTAAAATGCTCAGATGTTTGAGGTCAACAAACCTGGAGTCCTACTTTTAGTGTGGCCCTTTCAACAGTCTTTCGTACTACTTATATGAAGAAGGAGCTTGTTGTAGGACTGTGTTTTCGAAGAAATACAATATAACGTTTATCGGGGGATTTCGATAATTTTAGCTAGTAAAAAGACGGCGGACACGAAGCAAATACGAAGCTACAAAACTCTATGAAAGTGGTTGCTACACTTCAAAGGATGTTGTATAGAAGAAAAAAAAACCTTTTAATCCTCTGCTGCCATAATTTATTTTTTTCATCTTTAACGATTCATTCTTCATCCTCTCAATAACTAAGATATATGCGGGCGTATGTGTGTATATTATATATTTACTTTACTCCTTTATTTATTAGATCAGAAGATGATTGTATGAACAGATGCCTCCATATTTCATATATATACACACACACACACACATATTATATATATATACTTTATTTGTGCTTTAGGTACTTTCTCTGACAATATATTTTGCTGAGACTCAATGAATGATTTAATACATCTAACGTGAAAAAATTTAAATTTACATAGAGGGAGACGAAATTGGTTCTAATCCTTTAAAGTATGGACTCCCTAATTCAATTGCATCAACTACACCGGAAATTGGCTGTCCGCTTCACTGCAGCAACACTTAATCGATAAAAAATACTGGTCATACGAGGTCTAGTCAATAAGTCCGTGACTTTTGTTTTTTCCCGCCTTATAATAGGTTGGCAACACTGCTCCTGTCAACCATGCATCTATCAGCTGACTCCTGTTAGGGTTTGAACCATAGAGATATAAAGATATAGAGAGCTGATTGGATCCTTCAGAGAAATACGTCATTGTGACTGTAAAAACTTTAAAAGGATATACAGTAAACCCTCGATATAAGGAACTATATGGGGGAGGGCAGGGTCGTTATATCCAAAATTCGTTAAAGGGGGGTTCTGGAGTGTAAGGTATATCCTGCAGGAGTGACGACGAACTGCCGCTGGACACATTTGGCAGATAGTGGAGGAGGTCGAAGTCACAGACATACTGCTGGTCTCAGACTCTGTCCTAGACCTTTTCTCGGCTGGGAGGGCCAGCCTTGAAGAAGTCAGAGATCTTCGTCTGTGTCTTCCTCTGCAGCACCTCACGCATGGGTTCAAACCGCATGATCCGCAGCAGCTCATAATCGGGTTCGGTAGCCTTAACTATAACGAACTTAGGTTCGTTATATTCGGGGCTTGTTCGGTCATGGACAAAAAAGGTTCGGTAGCCTCAGATATAACGAACTTAAGTTACGTTATATATGAGGCTTGTTCGGCCAGCTCCAGGAAGTTCGGTATCCTCAGATATAACGAACTGCGTTCGTTATATCTGAGGCTTGTTCGGTTAGCTCCAGGAGGTTCGTTGTATCCGAAGTTCGTTATACAGAGGGGCGTTATATCGAGGGTTTTCTGTAGAGAGTTTATTCTCTTCATCCTTCATAGATTCTATCTCTAAGATCCGCTTACGATGACGTCGTATAAATTACTTTGGTTTATTTTGCACACACAGAAACATTAGAACGCTGTTTCTCTGCCATTGAAGGGAATCAGCTCTCTATATCTTTATATCTCTATGGTTTGAACATGATGAATCTTTTAGTTTGTGGTTGACAGTTTTTAAGGTCAAACAACTTTGGGAATTGTGAAAAATTGAGAAAAGTAAATTTTGTGTGCTCATCACTGAAACAAAGGCTACAATGATAATAATATGGGAACTCTGTACCATCGATATCAATGGATAAAAGTGGTTTACAGAATTTCGTTGTGGTCGTACAAACACGATTCATGGTGAACGTTTCTGGACGCCCAGTAGAAGTCCCTACACCTGAAACAATTTAAAAAAATCATGATATGGTGTTAGCCGATCGGAGATGAAAGTGCGTGAGATTGAAACCATAGGCATATCACATTGGGTCAGTGGTTTCTATTTTGAAAGATTACTTGGGTATGAAAAAGCGATCTGCAAGTTGGGGGCCGCGATGAAATACTCACAAACAAATAAAATATCAAGGACCTCAAGAAATCTTATATTTTTGGAAGGGATAGAAACGTTGGACGAAGTGTATGGAGATCAAGGAGAGAACTATGTTGAAAATAACTTACTTTATATCAAAAAAA
>CP045890.1:35450962-35491153 GCA_013387185.1 Caligus rogercresseyi
ATAGTACTGTGTACGAAAATACACAACACCTCTTCCACGAAGACTCCAAATGGACATAAAGTAATATTATGATATCTAATTACGTTTATATCACATTGTTTAATGTATTCCTTCCGGGCTTCGCCCGCATGATTACATAAAGGTTTGTATATTCTTCCGTTAGGAATATAATGTAGAACCTCTACTGAGGAAGTGTCTCTGTTTCGCTTCCGTTAGTCCCTCTACCTTAGATAATAATAACACCTTTGGATAATACTCAATTGAAGAGATCTCGACAAACCTTTATATTTTTGAGAAAATAAGTTATTGGTTATTATTGAAACTTGTTACATATAATCTTGCAGAGATACACAAAATGTTAAGCAATGACTTTTTCTCAAGCAATAATCTCGATGGCATCGGATGAACAAACAAACAAACATATAATATATATAAACTTGTTTCGTAGTTTAGCCATTAAAATAGACCCACCTCACCAGAACCAAACATTGTCAACGGTACGGCATTTGGTAGTTTCAACCGAATATCGTATAATCGGTTCGGTATTTGAAATCTATCGTTGGTAGTATCGAATACCGATTTACCTTCGGTAGTCACAGCTCTGATATATATATATATATAATAGTATGTATAAAAAAACTTGTTTGGTAGGTTAGCCCTTAAAATAGACCCACCTAATCAGAACATATGATTTTCTTCCAGTAATATCCCATTTAATGTTAATTATTATTTTAAATGATCATATCATTAAAAGTGTATAACCTTCTAAAAGTACTGAAAATTTAATCCTGAAAGTACAAACTTCGTCCCTCACTCCTTACCCCGGGTTACTTCTTTTTCCTTCTACCTGAAACGTTTTATCCTTAGTCATATCTGCTTCTTTCAGTTCGGGAAGTCTGAGACAAAATTTGTTAGATGTATGATAAATTCACTCAATCATTCTCCTAATTCAATTACTCAATTTAAAAAGAAAGAATGGAATAGTAACATAAACGATGATAATCTTAATTCTCTCAGTCGTCACTTATAACCTGACACTGTATACACTTATGCATTTTTCATGCATGGAATATGATAGACATTATTGCCTCACAATCCCTTGACATTTTATCAAGTGTCTCTCATGCAGAGAAGAAAGTGCTACAAACTTTTCCAATTAAGCAATCAAACAACCGTTATTGAGTGACAGGTATCAAGTTTTTCTCGATTAAAATCGACAATGTCACCATATATGTCTTCTACGACGTAATGGAATGGGCATTGGATTAATATTGAATTGAACTTTGTATGTGTGATGATATGTAAAATTGTTAGAGATATGCAAAAAAAAACTATAATTTTATACATTGGGTACTTGTTTGAATGGAACTGCATCCATTGTTTAAAAATTGTCCATCGAACTACAATAATATCTGCATGGAAACCTTTTTTTCGAACGTGATAGTTTGAGAGATAAGGAGAGAAATAATAAACGCAATAAGTATTATGAAATAAATATCACTCGTTGCCGTTGAGGTTTCAACTTACACTAAGAGGTAGGGATTTAATACATTAAAACGCTCATGGGATTTAATAAATGACATTTATAAATCCTATGAATGGGTTTTTTCCAATATATCATTATATTTTTTATTCGGAGATAAAAGCTTTTATTTATTTTTCATCTGTGTAAAAATTACAGTGTGATAAAATAACATACAAAATAAAAGCAGGTAAAAATAACAAAAAAAAACGAACAGCTCTCTCTCTCCGCCTCTCTTTCCTATATTTCCCTCCTTTTCTTAATAATTAATAAATACCGTAACAGGACTAGCACCCCCCAGACAATCACCCCCCGGACTAGCACCCCGGACAATCACCCCCTGGGACACGTTTACCCCCCGTTAGTATATTTTCTTATCTCTTAAAGTCCACTTTGAAGTTAACTATGTTTTCCAGCTATAACAAAGGTGACGTCACTGGTTATCACTTTCTTGATCTCCTTTTCCGCTGCTTGCGAAGACTAATGGGACTTGGATATCTTAAAAAAAAAGCCACAGGAACACGTTTTTGGGTGTGAAGAAATGAATAATAGATTGAGATAAAATTTTATATGTCACTTATTTGAGTGAATGAGTTTTTGATCATAGTCTTCGATTTAGGACAAGTGGTTCCTTGATGAAATCTTAGAAAATAGCTTAGGACCTATATGAGATAAATAAGATATCTTGAGTTAATAGGTTACAAACTGTATGATTGTTTAGTTGTACATAAGTAGCCCAGATATAAGTCTAAGACACGAAATTTGCAAATTTATGCACATTTAATTAATACATATTCCAATTCTAAAGGACTGGACTGCGTACTAACCAGTGACGTCATCTTTGTTAATAACTAGAAAACATAGTAGCTTCATAAGTGGACTTTATGAGATAAGAAATATTACTAACGGGGGGTAAATGCCCGGGGGGTGATTGGCACGGGGGGTGTAGTCCAGGGGGTGATTGTCGGGGGTGCTAGTCTGGGGGGTGATTGCCCTAGAATCAATAAATACAGTACCAGATGGTCGACAGACGTTTTTCATCCTCTTGTTTCAAAGAGGCCTTGAATATAAATAATTCCCTTCGATTGAAATATATCTTAGTCTATAACAGATGAATGAAGGCGTCAGTCATGTACCCCTTCGCTTACAAACTCTTTTGAACAGTTTGGATGAAATAAAATATAAATGAACAATATTGTTCTAATATGCATGATTGGTTAGATAAAGTAACTGATTAATATCAAGAAAATGATTGTTTTCCTAACAGTCTTATCTAACTACAAAGCTTATAAAATATAGATTCCAAATGATGAAATATGATTATAGGTGAGTTTTTGAGAATTACTATACATAAGTAGTCAACCCTATCGATGTATTTTATGGACAAAAACACCTCTAAACGGGCATGCCTAGTGATCAGCAAGATTTCCGATCATTTCCGATCAGTACGGCAGTGTATACCATAGAAGGCAAAGCTGAATATATCCACACAAAAAAGAAAGTCCGGCAAAGTTGTGTCAAGGTAAAGTTAATGATCGTAGATCAATAGATCGGGGAGAACTTCTCTCACCCATTCCAGTAACTAAAATATTTGAATATTCAAAACAATATTAATTATGAAATATAAGAGGACTAATAAAGTTGTATTTCTACAAAATATATTGTACTTTAATTGGTTTAAAATTGGCTTCTTAGTGATTTTTGCGAAATACAAATAAAACGAATTTTGTTAAATTTAAAACTTAAATTACCACATTAAATATAAAAATTACTTTTATCGGGGAAATATTAGATTTTAATGTTGATATGACTCTAATCGATGCATTTGAAAAGCGTAGGATCTTAAAACACATAACATTAAGCAATGCCAATTGGACTACGTGACAGTTTTTTTAACTTTATCAATTGTTATGAAAACAAATACATATGTTTTATATTACTTCCAAAGGAAATAAAAAACAAGTATTTAACACAAATTGAGAGACATAGAGATGGAGATGGCGAAGCAATAAAAACCCTTTGTTTGATTCTTCCTTATATTGGTTTCGGTACAGGATAATAACAAATACTTTAACCACAAGTTATACCCACGGTGAATTACACTATGCAACAAAAAATTGCTAACGGCCAAAACTTTAAAAAATTGATTCTATGGAGTCCATGCAATGATAAATTGCTATTTCGAACAATGGGCTTTTGTTTTTCTGGCCACAATTTAAATTTTAAAATTTTCATGTTTTAGGCCAATGGTACATACGGATCTATGATTTTCAGGGACAAGGCAAGCCCCATTTTTTACGACTATAATGCAATTATCTCATTACATAATCAGAGTTTTGGAAATATTACTTTACCAATAGATTATTGGATCTTTCTTCGAAATTGTATTGGCAATGCATTAATGTTAATTGCTGCTTGCCCCTGAAAATCATAGATCCGTATATACCATGACCTAAAAACATGAAAATTTTAAAATTTAAATTGTGGCCAGAAAAACAAATATCACGACTAAATAATCATATATCTGTAATCCCATTCTCTAAATTCATTTGTTTTTTTTGCGTTGGCAAGACAAAAGTCATTTTTTTGTTGCATAGTGTTATGGGAGTTGTTTCTTCGGTAAGAAATACAAAGAGACTGCATATCACTTTTAAGCCGCGTGTGAAGCGATCAGAGATGTCCGAGGAAAAAGTCGCAGTAAAGGTTTATATTGATTTTAATATTGTCTTAACAAAAAATTATTTCTTCTCTATTTTATTTAGGTCCTTTTAAAGAGATAATAATTATTTTTTTTGACTGAACTTTTCATTATTCTTTACAAATTCAGAAGTACCCCAACAACTATCCCTAAAAATTTAATAACAAATCTAGATGAAGTTTTTTAAACGCCTCGTTCATTAGTAATGTTAATCATAGTATAAACTTTTATCTTACGTTCAGATCAAAAGAAGCGAGAGAAGTGAGGCAAAATACTCTCTCGTTTCTCTTTTTTTTTTCTTTTTATCCAGGTAACACTGGTTACCAAGCGGTAATTGTATATTCTCAGATCAAAGGATCATTTTTTTTGCTTATTTCTCTTAAAGTATTTCAATTTTTAGAACACCAAACATATCAAATGAAAGCTTGGTAAACCAGCTTAATATTTTGGTATACTAAATCATATCAATTTAATAAGTAGAGAGTTATATGTACATTAAAAAAAATATCTCGCGTACAAAATGACGCATATAATGGATTATAAATGCGTCAGAGACAAAGTAAAACTTTGAGAGGATACCTTGACGCAAATCTAAAAAACCCATTAATATTTATTTTTTTCATAATCGATTTCTTATAGGTCAATACAGGCTCTGAATCATATGATGTAAACTTAGATTGTACTGAATTCTGAATTGATAGAATGCAACCAAGGTCATTTTTGGATTTATCATCCAAAGTTTACTAAGCTTAAAAGTACTATTTTACTCTGAAGCGAACAAGTCGTCTTCTACAGGCGAGTGAAGTTAATTGATACAAAAAGCTATGAAATATGCTAACAAACACACTCCATTTTTTTCTTTGTTTTTACTGAAAACTTTGTTTTATTAAAAAACATCAAACATACGTCTGGTAGTAAATTAGATTTCCTTTAAATTAATAATTATTATTGAAGTCTGTAACGTCCACCATTTTGAAGAAATTTGCGGAAAACTATATTTTTACTAAATTTTTAAACTTTGACCTCGTTGCGCGACCTCGTAATGTTGACCGATTTTGTTCAAACTTTGTATGTCGTCTTCTTTTATCACCAAGAAACAGAAAATCCACAATGTTGCTAACATTTCAAACATTTGAAAAATAAGAACAACCCTATATATAATATATATATATATATATATAGCTTTAAGAAATTGCAGCATTTATCTTTCAGTACCATTATGATATCTTTTCATATTATGTTTTCATTTCTATTGAAGTTATAAACAAGAAATTCCTAAATTTTCATTGTATTTGAGTTTGCTGACTTATTGAAAAAAGAGAGAATTTCTACTTTTGAGAGACGAGAAAATTGAATTGAACTCTTTTGTAAAGAGGCTTTTATTTTTTTATTTGTGTATATACATATGTATGTATTTAAAGAATAGTTTTTTTCTAAAGTTTACAAACAAAATAATTTTTTTGTAAACTTTTTCCAAATTTGCCACCTTCCTTTTGTAATGTATTCTTCATATAACATACATACCAAAGGATTGGATTGAAGAGTTTGAATTAAATAAATTATTTATTAGATATTTATACAACATTTGAGTATTTTGCATTAGTCAAAAATACAAGTAAATTCTTAAAAAGCAGGATCCTAGGTTCGATAGACTATTTTAATGCTATAATGCTTATTCATATCCAGTCGGATGTAATTCTATGAAATCATATAGACCAAAAAATAGGGAGAGCGATAGCCGTGAGCGTAAAGGCGTGTTCAACTCTCAATGTTGGGGGCGCAGGATCGAATACTCGATGATCATTTTTGGTCTACCTCATTGATCAGATCCTAGGTTGGATAGACTAATTTTAATGCTATAATGCGTATTTATATCCTGTCGGATGCAATTCTATTGAACTATGTAGGCAAAAAAAAGCAGAATATAATTAGAAATTAAAATAACTATATAAAACGTTGATTTATCCTTCAAAATTAATTTTGGATGTCATGATTTTCTATTTTCAAGATCCAAAGATCATAAGAGGACGTTTTAATAAGAGAGTATTGAAGGTGAGGCTGTAAAGTTAATTGAATCCCGATGCGTTTAGATTTTCAAAGAACTTAGAAAAGGAGGAACATACAGGAAGTACTTACCTATAAGGAAATATTATCATAATTTTTTTTGTTACCAATTATACAATCCAAGTTTTTTGTTATGAAAGAAAACTAAATTTGTTCAAGTTTAGTGGCTTTTAAATCGGGGACTACAGATTTATATTTGGTATTAATGTGCTTACTGTGATACATTTATTGTGCTCTTATTTATGTCTTTGATAAATCTATTGGATATCAGTTTGATTTCATTATTTCATTAAAGGCATGAATCACCTTATTGAGAAATAAGATTGTGAATGAAAATTGTTTTATGAGATTCTTAACTTAGGACTTTGTGAATTCGATCCTTGGAGCTGATAAGCATCCAATCAAATTTTAAACCCAAACCTGTAAATACAAAAAATACAGATAAATATTTTAGCAATATTGTTGTCAGAGAGATCACAGAGTGAAAAAAATAATTGACATGACGCTATTAGTTAAAGGCTGGTGAGAGTTTATCAACTTTGACAAGTGCAAGCCTTCTCTCTTATAACATTAAGACATTCAAAGAAATATGTGGCATAGCTCAATGATATGGATTTACTTATCATAAGGTAAGTATTACAGAATTACCACAATAATGCACAACAATATTGTGATGCATACAAGTTAACCCTCGTTTGGTTTTTTAAGCAAACTAATTAACAAATTAATGACGCGTTTTTGGGTTGTTTATAAGCATTCTTGTGTTTAACCGCGTATCTCCTGAGGATTAAATCCATAGTTTTTTTTTGTGTTTTTTTTGTATTTCAAATACAATTAACTAAGACGTTGATTTAAACATTTATAAAAATACAATAAGAATAATGCAGTCGTAGGTATTAAACATAAGACAGGTTAATAATAAGGTGTTTAAGTAATATTTAAAATGAGGATATAATAATAATAAAAGATGAAAAACAAAATAATAGAAGAAGGCGTCAAGAGAGTAACATGAGGCGTGAGGCTCTATTTGTAAACAAACAGTTCCTCCACCGGAACCAGCACTACTGATGAACAATTGAGACGCCGTCGAGGATCTCCAAGCTTCTTCTTACCACGCAATCAATCCCCAAGGGAAGAGGAGCCCCCTTAACTCTAGCGGCATAAAGGATCCCCTGGACCGTTGAGATGATGTGTTCAATTTCGAAGGCATGCTTATAGGAGGCAGATATACAGACCAGCCAATCCCTAGGGTCTAATGCTACTCCGTACACCTTTTGGATGTCTTCTTCCACCGCACGAACAAGAGGGGAGGATTTGGGGACAAAAATAGAAGAAATGGAAAGATGTCTCCGTTTCTTTTTGCACCAATGGCAGGACTGTTCCTCTGGAGAAACCTTCGATTTATTTGTGTAGAGGGAGGATGTTGCTAATCTGTATCTTAACCATTTTTGTCTCGGGTCAGTAATTGGGTTCTGTAGGATGGTTTTAGGGTTAATTAGACTAATATCTTCATTTTCTTTAAGGTTTTTGAGTCTCTTTGTGATAATGGACCGAGGAGATGTCCCGATTTGGTTCCCTATAAGAGATTCACGAACCCTTCGGTTATTGATGTAAGTGAGTGCAATGAAAAAAGGAGTAGGTGGACCATTCAGTTTCGAAGAAGTGAATTTCATCCTTTGTATTCTCATACCCAAAATGAAATTCTTCATAACCCCGTCAGTGACAGAAAATTGGCCTATGGAAGTAATATTGAGATCCTGATAAGGCTCTTCTTCACTCTTTAATCTCTTGTTGTAATTCAAGGGCTCATAAGCTCCAAGGAGCGGAAGGACATATTCTATAATATAATTCCATGAGAGTCCCATCCTTTTCCAATAGAGACCACACTTTCTAGTCACTTTTATTAGCTCTGATGGACCCATAAATATACGGTTCTCAAATTGATGGCCTGTAACCTTTTGGAAGGAGTGCTTTAGTTTAGCTGACCAGAAATCACTATTGGTTTGAAATCTCCTCATCCAAGTCAGGTTTAATGTCTTCCACATGTGCTCCATATTCATCAGACCAAGTCCCCATTTACTCACAGGGGCTTCTAATCTTTTTCTTGATATATAAGGTCTTGAATTACCCCATATCAGGTTGTCCCTATATTTATAAAAAAATTATACAGATGTCCGTAGAATATGGAATATATCTTAAAATATGAAAAACTTTTGGGAAAATATTTATATCCCAGGCTCTCATTTTTTCATACCTTGAAAGAGGGGCACTTTTATAAAAAGCACTGTTCTTTTCTAAGGTGGCTAGAATTTTTATTTGATTGAGTTTTTCAGAGTCAACCTCCGCGCTTGATACTTCTACACCCAATATGACCGCACTTTGGACAAACTTTATTCCATCAAAGGCTTACGACAGGCTATCTTTACAGTTGGAAAGGATCTGAGATTTTTGGACATTTATGGACAGCCCAGATGTATGCTTGAATCTTTCAATCAAGCCAATAGACCTCTCTATGGAATTTAATATGCTTCTTTCGGATCCGGACATAAAGATAGTAAGATCATCTGCATACATTATACATTTCAAAATCTTTTTTTCAAGACTCAATCCTTCAATAACTTTATTTTTAACTATTTTCCCATACAGGTCGTTGATGCACAGTATGAATAAAGACGGGGATAACAAATCTCCTTGTCTCGCTCCTCGGTTGATTTCAAACTTGGCTTGTGATCCTCCTATGATGATTTTTGAAGAAGAATTCCTAATCACCGATGATATCATCCCAACGAACCTAACTGAGAGGCCGTAACGGTATAATTGTTCAAAAATGAACTTGTGGGAGAGCGTGTCAAAGGCCTTCTCGAAATCGACCATGAAAGCCGCATAATTAATTTTGGAGGTTTGACAATGCTCAATGGCGTCTTGAATGGATCTAGGGACATCCTCTATATGGTGATGAGGCATAAAACCTTTCTGATCGGGAGATATAATTATCGGAAGAATTTTTAGGATCCTTTGGTTTTAAATACCTGTGAGTATTTTGAAGGACGTGTTTAATAGCGAGATGGGTCTATAGTCTTTTATATTTTCTCCTTTTTTTGCCTCTTTTCAGAACCAATGTCAACAGGTGACAACTCATGAAATCTGGGACGAATCCTATCGCGAAGATGTCAGTGAAGACTTGTTCGAGAATCGAAGAAAATTGGACAGCAAATTTTTTATAGAATTCAAACGGAAGACCGGAGGGACCTGGACTTTTATATTTTTTATTATAATTATTTATGAAAAACAAAATTTCATCCCTGGAGATTTTAGAGTCTAATTCCGGTAAAAATTCTGGATTTTTGCACTTGTGCTATCATATTCATCATCCTGTTCGAATTTTAATATCGGCTTCCAACTCGCTGGATCTTTGATGAGTCTCCATTTGTAACAGAAATCACACAATTTAGTTTTTAAGCAGTGGCCACAACTATATAATTGGGAGTAGAAGTTTCTTGCTTCTTCAGTGATTTTTGTAGGGTCATCTGATTAAATCCATAGTTAATTAATTAAAAAGATTGTATCCTTGTCGTTGTCATACAAAGAAAAAAAACAATACAAATTAATAGAGGAGCGAGACAAGGGGACCTTTATCGCCGACTCTCTTCATCATTGCCGTCAACGGACTCTTGGAACGCTTGTGCTCAGATGGGGAAATTCAGGGCATAACCACGGGCAGTACGACTCTCAAATCCTCTATGTTTGCCGACGATCTTACACTCTGTATGTCCGGTTCTGTAAGTAAATTAAAAAGTTCATTAAAAAAAGCTCTTGACATCATTGAGGATTTTAAATATCGTTCTGGATTGATTATAAATACAAAGAAAAGTCAAATCATTACAAATTGTGAAGACTCGTTAAGAGAAATATCAAATGACTTGGCCTATGTTAACTCAACAGATTTGCTTGGAGTGAGTGTTTCTACTTCAGCGAATGAATCCGATAAAATAAATAAAAACAAAATCTTGGAGTCACTGAGGAAAAAAGTCTTATTTTATAGAAACACTCCCCTTTCGCGATACGAGAAACTTACTGCTTGGAACCGCAACATCTTCCCAGAAATTTTCCATATATTAAAGCACATCCCATTCTCACGAAACTTTTGCGAAGAAATATATAAACTTAGGGATAGCCTCATATGGGGAAGCTCTAGACCATATATTTCGAGGAAGAGACTCAACTCAAGTGTCTGCTCTTGGGGTCTTGGATCCCTAAGTATCGAATTAATGTGGAAGTCATTGAATTTATCATGGTTGAGGCGATTTCTTTTAAGCAATGATTTTTGGGCAGAGAAAATCAAAAACAAATTCCATGATGTTATAGGACGGCACTTTTGCGACATAATTTTTATGGGCCCCTCAGAGCTTTTAAAAACTCTTAAGCGGTGTGGCTCTCATTGGAAGAAAATGAGTAGGTCATGGGAATCAGTCATGGATAAGATCCTTCCTCTCCTTGGCGTAAATGAGCCATTAAATAAAAACAGTCGTTTTGATAGTGCCTCGGAATTTTTAGAAGAATGTCAAGCGACTTCAATAGGTCAATTCATTCAAGATGAAAAGGTTCTTAAAAACTATATCCTATTCTTACGAGTTAAGAGATATTGCAAACCTTTATCGTTTGGAATAAACATTGTAGGTCCGCCCATTCCATTTTATATAGCTATTGGTGCTCTAACAAACCAAGCCATTCGGAGATCCCTTATAGACACGCGAAGTCCAGGCCCATCTGCGATAGTAAAAAGACGAAGAGAAAACCTAGGGTGTGAAAAAGAAATGTCATTTTTAGATCCAATAATTATTATGCGAAATACATACACCGACTCAAGACAAAAATGGCTGAGGTACCGGCTAGCCACTTCCTCGCTCTTCTTGAGTAAATCCAGGGCGAACCCAGAAGATCAGGTCTGTCATTGGTGTAAAGAAGGGAAGGAGACATCCTTCCACTTCTTTTACTTTTGTCAGAAAATCCTCCCAGTTATCCGCGCCGTGGAAGAAGAAATAGTAAGAGCTTATGGAACAACACTGGAACCGTCTGATTGGCTAATTTCTACCTCACCTCGATATGGGAAGGCCTTCCATATAGAGCATATAATCTCCTCGGTGCAAGGGCTCCTCTATGCATGCAGGGTCAACGGAAGATGCATTCCAGCAGGGATACGAAAATACGTGGTCCAAAGCATAGAAAATCTTAGATCTGCAACAACATAGTCAACAAACAAAAAAGTTATATACAAAACACGATGTCACGTAAATAATTATTTTTAAGAGTTGATACAGCTTTGCAGACTTTTGGTTTTATTATTGTTATCTTTTAATAATGAATTTACCTGTTTCCCTATCAATCTTTTAATACCCACCCTCATTTGTATTATACCTTTTTTAACATATCACAAGTCATTGTAATTGGATGTATTTGAAAAATTGTATTGAAATATATATTGAATTAAAAAAAATACAAATTAATTAGGTGCAATTAGTTTGTATGTCACCCATAATGAAGTCCCCCAGAAGAATAATTAATATTAGAAGTAATGGGGACCATTTTTCCAAAAAAAATATTAATGAAAGGATCATGCAATAAATGGCCGAGTATGATGCATCCAACAAGACCAATATTCAATAAACTCGCAGTTTACATTATTTTTTAAATATATTTATATAGATTTAAATACATTGATAATGTATCTAATACATTACCCATAATAAACAGATTTCATATCATAAATGAGTAGATGCTTTGATTTTTTTAGAGACTTTATTGATATAGAGATATTACAAATAAAAATATATATGATCAACATTATCTAAAATAAAGCAACAATATCTACTAATATTAAAAATTAAATAACTTAAAGAAACAAAATCGTAATCAACAATACAAACATAATAACAATGTCGTAAATAATAAAAAATAACAAAGATTAAATACAATTTTTTTGTTGTCTTTTGGTAATTTCCTGTGCTGTCTCATAATCCGTTGTAGAAATTGGAGATGTCAGTTGATCACAACGGATAAATTGTACCAGATCCACCACATATTTCCAACTAATTGTATTGATAGTAGGGATCTTCATTGTAAAGCCCAGGTATCACGTTGCCGTCGAAATCATGATGGCCCGAATGTCTTCAATGTTAATTGTTTTGTCCTGACTTATTTTCACCGACAGATAGCTACGATTACTTGATAAAATTAGCTCCATAGTTCGTGTTTTCGCTGGTGCCTTTAGGGGATTCGAACTTAGTCCGAATAGAATTATGGCCGTGACAATTATTTTTTCAACTCCCTTAACGTTGACTCTGACAAGTTCTCTTATGAAGAGGAGAGCAGGGCGGTTGGCAAAACACATGAACAACTGAATTAAACAATTGTCTTTACATGGCCTATAAAAACAGACATTTAACAAAAATCTGAAGCTGGGAGGTAAATCTTTTTTCGACATAGTTTTGGAGATAGAACTCAAAATTCGTTTCTTCCAAGACGCTTGGAGGTCTAGCTCTCTTATATGGAGATCACAAACTTTCTCAGCTTCCTCTTTTGTATTCGGCGAAAAGGACATCAACATAATTGAATCATTTTTGGGAGACTGAATTTTCTCCAACGTTGAATGTTGTGAAACACAAGCTTTTGCATATTCAACCAATTGAATTCCGAAGCTCCCTGTGAATCCAAGAAAATTCTCAGAATTTCCATTGTTTCCTTTACTGAGTATCCTGCAATTACTTTATTTTTGTCCTGGATTCCAGACAACATTGTGAAGAATTATCGTTTTTGTGTTGTTAATTTTCAGACCTCTTTTCATATTTTTGAAGAAAATTGAGTATAACTTTAATCCGCTTGACTAGCTTTTTTCTAATTTTGCCTTTAACATAAGTGCAACGTCGTTGGCGTACATATCTACAATAATTTTTGGTCCAAAATCTACTGCAAACGCGCTATACTTCTATAGTGTTACTAAGATCCATAGTGCTCCCAACAAATGAAAGAGGTAACATTGGGCATCCTTGACGACATCTCCTCTTTGAAATAGTAGGGTCACTTTCTAGGACTTCATCGATATAGTGGATGAGCCGTTATAAAGAAGAGCTCTTATTGAGTTAAAATATATTTTGGTAATTTTTTTTATGGTTTTAAGAATATGGTCCATGGTTTAATGGTATCAAAAAGTTTTTTTATCTATAACTATGATAGCACGTATGTCCTTTCTTATTGAGTAACTCCATAGTGGTTTCAATATTTCGAGAAATGTCATAATTTTTTCTTCTTGCCTTCAAAATACCAAAGACTTACTTAAATTATAAATTGCGATATTATTTAAAAATCAATTGAATTGCAACCCTTTGATATCAGTGTTATTTTTAAACTAAGGTATTACGAGGAATCTATTATGTTGATTGATACCAAAGATAAAAAAAGGATTTACCTGGAGGATGGAGGGAAAAAAAATATTGGTGTCACTTGTGGGAATTAATGATCCACGGAAATTTACTGCCCAATTACAAATCTCCGCTAATGTAATCAGATTTTCGGAGCACTGCAAGGATTGTGGACATCAAATACGCCTTCTGTGATTGCCCTGCTCTAACAATTATTAGAAATTTCACTCACTCTAAATTCTGAGTAACTTTAAGTAATAAAAGCTTCAACAAGGAAAATATGAGGGGCACTGTTCTATTCGGCAGTTTCAACACCGGAAACGCTGCAAAGAGGAAAACCGTTAGGGCGTCGCTACTTAATTGCAAGGCCTACATAGCGAGAAAACTGATGGGAGGGGAAACAATCAAAGCGAGAGATCTAGTTTGTGAGTGAAACAGACCTTAAAGAATATAAGAGAGGAGAGAGAAAATAATTTTCGGTTTTGTACAAACATTCCTCATAAAAGCTTGACTTTGTACAAAGAATATGTTAAAAAATAGAAAAAAGAAGGGAGAGAGTATTTTGCCTCACTTCTCTCCCTTCTTTTTTTCTTCTCTTTCTATCCAGGTAACACTAACAGCAGTTACCAAGTGGTAATTGTATATTCTCATATCAAAAGATCAATTTTTGGGGAGAGTACGGCAAAAATGTATTTGCTTATTTCTCTTAAAGTATAGCGATTTTTAGAACACCAAACATATCAAATGAAAGCTTGGTACACCAGCTTTAATATTTTGGTATACTAAATCATGTCAATTTAATAATTAGAGAGTTAAATGTACATTAAAAAACCTATCTCGCGTACAAAATGACGCATATAATGGATAATAATGCGTCAGAGACAAAGTCAAATTTCGAGAGGATACCTTGACGCAAATCTAAGAAACACATTATCATTTTTTTCATAATCGATTTCTTATAGGTCAATACAGGCTCTGAATCATATGATGTAACTCAGATTGTACTGAATTCTGAATTGATAGAATGCAACAAGGTCATTTTTGGATTTATCATTCTAAAGTTTTACTAAACTTAAAAGTACTATTTTACTCTGAAGCGAACAAGTCATCTTCTACAGGCGAGTGAAGTTAATTGATACAAAAAGCTATGAAATATGCTAACAATACACACTCCCTTTTTTCTTTGTTTTTACTGAAAACTTTGTTTTATTAAAAAACATCAAACATACGTCTGGTAGTAATTAATTTCCTTTAAATTAATAATTATTATTGAAGTCTGTAACGTCCACCATTTTGAAGAAATTTGCGGAAACTATATTTTTACTAAATTTTAAAACTTTGACCTCGTTGCGCGACCTCGTAATGTTGACCGATTTTGTTCAAACTTTGTATGTCGTCTTCTTTTATCACCAAGAAACAGAAAATCCACAATGATGCTAACATTTCAAACATTCGAAAAATAAGAACAGACCTATATATATATATATATATATATATCATTAACTGAACTTTGGTGATAATGTCCTGACTTTCATTTCTTCATCGCCTCTGTAAAAGGTTAAAAACGGATACTCTTCCGATCTTCGCTCCGTATTTTTCCGTATGAGTTTTCTAACACAAAATTTAAAATATCGTGCAACAGCGACTCCACAAATATATATGATCAATATAGCAAAAATAATTAGTATTGATTGGCCTGTCTTCATTCACTAGATTTATTGATTTGATATAAGGGAGTAATGCAGTCAATAATATCTCACATTATTCAGAATTACGCAGTTGACAATACTATTCTCCTAATTAATTCATGTAATGAGAACAATCATGGAAGGATGAAAAGTACTTTGCATAAAAGTTTAATTTATCTTCTCTATAATTAGGAATTACGACGAGAAAAATAGGAGTGCAAAGCCGAGCTTCGACATGGGAGCGTTTTCGCAAATACAATAATGAAAAACAATTATTTTTCTTATGAAAATGTAGCTACAAATTGATTTCCAATGTTGACACTGCCTCAATTCCCAAATGAATTATATTAACTAAAGTCTGAAAGGAAAAACAGGGCAAGGATACTGGCAATCCCTTTTGAAGATTTTGATCAATTTGTCATGGATATCTTTATGGAGCATTGTCATGATTTGGCTAATGTTCTTCAGCGCTTGTTAAGCCTCTCTACGATGAATTCCAGTAAAATTGGGTGTCATTTTGTAGTGAACCTCATTTTGTAGTTAAATGAAATAATTTTATTCAAGCTCCTTCGTGCTTGAGATAGAAGAAACGGATAAAGACCAAGTTTGCGGGGCTTTTATGCTACGGAAAAGGTATTGAAAACAACTTTTTTGTTGGTAACTCACTTTTAATGCGTTGTGACGTTGGCGTGATGATATGACAGAAGTGAGACAAAAATAAAACATTCATAATTCCTTTATTCCATTAATATTACAAGATGATGGCATCAAGGAGGAGTAATTGAAATGTCAACCCCAAATTACATGGATTGAGATCCATGAGAAAAAAAACTTATGTGCTATTATCATAGAGATATAAAAATATAGAGAGCTGATTCCCTTCAATATCAGAGAAACATCGTTCAGGTGTATTCTGTGTGTCAATATAAACAAAGTAATTTGATCTACGTCATCGTAAGCTGATCATAGAGATAGATCTTTATCTATGATCAGCTTACGATGACGTAGTACAAATTACTTTGTTTATATTGGACCAAAATATAGATGAAGGGAAATAAGCACTCTATATATTTTTATCTCTATGGCTATTATGGATCATATATTCAACAGCCGTGAGTGAAATGATGTCTTTACTCATAATACCAATTGTCTACTTTATTATTATCTTTTTTTTTCAACCATACATTTTCAGAAAAGGGATGAAAAGTAAGGAAATAACCATAGAGATATTAAGACATAGAGAGCTTATTGGATCCTTCAGAGAAATACGTCATTGTGCCCAGAATACAGCTGAACAATGTTTCTCTGCTATTGGAGGAAATAAGCTCTCCTCTATATCTTTATATCTCTATGGATTCTTAAGAGAAATACTCACTGTGTACAGAATACAGCTAAACGATGTTTATCTGCTATTGGAGGGGAAAAGCTCTCTATTTTTATATCTCTATGTAAATAACCCGTAATGTAATTCGACTAAAAACTTCTAACATCTTATGGTGTCGGTTCCTGTACTAAAACCGTATTAGCTTTCGTAGTAAGTCATATGTAAACAAAAATAGGAGTCTAAAATGCAGTTATATTAGCATTTTTCCCTATGTTATTTCTAAGTAACATAAAGGAACGTCTTGCCTATTTTAGTCAGCCATGGGAGTCACGACGCAATAATAGCTATTGTACATATTGTAACATATCCATAGCTACAAGGCATTCTGTCGTACAAGTAATAAATATCATTAAATAAAATAAATATTTTGTATGACAGAATATATGAGTTGTAGGTCTGTTTGTATTTAGTCATATTATAGTCTCGTCATTGTATATGTGTCTAAATCAAACAAACCACATGCATTGGAAGATGATAAATAGACTTTACAAAGATTCTTTTAACCTCAAGATAAAAAGTCATTCACGCTAAATATTTTGTGTGCAAAGCAAATGTAATGCCATATAATTCAAAAAAATATTTTAATGTAGGTATGTTGATATTCGTCTCTTTAGAAATAATATAAGGTTTTTTCGTCAGAAACTGTTTCTAACTTTTAAAAATTATCATTTTTATATGATAGAAACATTGATCATATTATTAACAGTGACAAATTATTGTTTGTCTTAGAGTTGGAGAGTCTGGACGCATGGCTGATGAGTCATAAGTCATAACATAAGCTGACAAAGACCCATAACAAACAAATTTTAGATCATAAATTATAGGTGGTTGGATTTATGTCCGGTCTTAAGTCATTTTATACAAAGCGTATATATTGAATGAGAGCACTCCGTATGTAATAACTGTATTTTTCTTATGTATGTTTATTGTAAGAACTGGTATCATAATGACACAATACTTTTTTGATATCGTATTTATCTACCCGTTCCGTTTGTAAGTCCAGTGATAGCACTCAAAACCAATGTCTTAACTCCTTAAAAAACAGCCAAATATAAGGCGAATAAAATAAATTCAGACTTTTTCAATATCAATTATTTTTATCATAGCTTTTGTTTATGACTCAGTTTTTATCTTGTCCATTATTTATCAATATATTAATAAACATACATGCACCTATAAAAAGCAGTAAAAGTTTCGTAAAGTACATAATTAGCTTTTAGTTCAAAATCAGAGTTCCGGGGGAAAATATATTAAAACAATAGAAAGTAACCAACAGAATTTCAAAACTACGATGAAAAATTCAGTAGATATAGCTTTTTATGTATATATATATATGTATATATCAGCTGGGATTTGGTAGACAAATCTACCGCCGGTTCGGTATTCGGTAAATACCTTTCTACTAATCGATATCGGTATTCGGTAGATTTTATTACATATCTACACTATCGATCGATATTCAGTACGGTAGATAAAAACGAGAGATAAATTTATTTATGTATCTGCTCTGTGACTCTTCATATGCATTTAATATCAGACAATTTATAACAAAGGACAATGAAGTACATAATTTAAATGTTAAAATTAATTATAAATTATTTGAAATTTAATACATAAATCTTATGTAAAATTATATATGTACTTGGATTTTGTAGGAAACGGAAGGCTATATATTTTTTTTCATTTACTGTCTCTTATTGTCCGATATTAAATACACTTTAAGGTACAGTAGTATTCAATGCATAGATGTGCATATTTATGTATCTGCTCTATATACTATAAGTTGACCAATTGGAGCAACGTAGTTGCTTATTTATTTATCAAAGTTCAAGTTCTTCACACAAGGAGCGCTTCCTTGTACCTTAGTACTAAGAAAACAAAACGTAAATTTCATTCAAATATTTGTACATAGATTTATGAACCAATATATGAACTACTTCTATCCAAATATCAACATACTATGACGTAGTACAATTACTTTGTTTATGTTGAGCAAAGCGACAGTTGAACAATGTTTCTCTGCTATTGAAGGGAATAAGCTTTCTAAATATTTATATCTCAATGTGAATGTCACAAAAGTCATACTTTCAAATATCGGTATTTGGTATGTAGTTTCTACCAAATATCGTATAATCGGCTTCGATATTTGAAATCTACCGTCGGTAGTACCGAATACCGATTTCCATTCGGTAGTCGCAACTCTGATATATATATATATATATACCAGGTGCGGGACGGAAATTGCAACACTTACAAAAATTCGATTTGAGATTACGAGAGGTGTCGAAAAAAATGTTCGCTAAATAACTTCGGTAGCAGCGCTTATGTTTATGCTTTTATGTTAATATCATTTTCCTCTGAGAATACGCAGAGAGATGGAACGAGACCGTACAGTTCAAGTGTCGACGTTTCTTGGCGCGGGTAAGACTCCAACTTAGATTGCCAGCAACTGAACGTGGCAAGATTGACCATTTACTGCATCAATAAAAAGCTGGAAATTAACCAAGGGGTCGAGAGGAAATCTAGGAGTGGTGGCAAGTACAAATTGAAACCACGATTGATTTGTGATGTGATCCAAAGGGCTCCAACCATCAGCTTGAGAGCTCATGCCAAGGACCTTGGTGTTGATAAGAGTACGGTCAGACGGGCTGTCAAGGAGTGCGGGGGCAAGTCCCTAGTGATGTTGGAGAGGCCATTATAGATACCTCAAATCA
Organism: Caligus rogercresseyi; assembly: GCA_013387185.1. Taxonomy (NCBI): domain Eukaryota; kingdom Metazoa; phylum Arthropoda; class Copepoda; order Siphonostomatoida; family Caligidae; genus Caligus; species Caligus rogercresseyi. The sequence goes on from CP045890.1 coordinate 35,470,448, forward strand.
AAGTGACTCATCTCCAACGTTGCAAGGGTCTGATCAATGACCTGAAATCTGCACCAGCTGGAAGGATCATCATCTTCAGTGATGAAAAGAACTGGACTGTGGATCCGGTCAGAAATAAAATAAATGACCGGTTTGTGGCCTTTGAAGATGTTGATGAAGACCTTAAAACAATTACCACTATCAAACATCCAGCCTCAGCCATGTCTCTGGTCTTTGTGGCTTCAATGCCATTGATTTGGTTTCCCCGAGGGTTTCGCTTGAATGCAGCCACGTACATTAAAGAGCTGCATACCAAATATTTCCTGTTTTATGAAATACATCTAAGTTTAGATCAGTTTAATGAAAGAGTCAGTCATTTACACTGTCGTTTACACTTCCAACATTTTTTCAAAATAGTGCTACTTTTGCTTTCGCTATAAAGAAGGTAAATACATATTTAAAGATGAAAAAATTTGATTTACTTGAAAAATATGTTGAACAAAAGTAAAGAAATATCTTGGATTTTTTTTGAAAAGTGACGCTCTGTACTACTTTTCAGTCTTTGGGAATACTAAAAAATGATGGACAAATTCATTAATGAAGTGACTCGAGGTCTAGAGGAGATTATTTTCGTTATTAACCATATATTACATTCAATACTTAAATTATATCATTCGAAAATATATATTAAGGAATTTTTTGCAGGATATATCGTAAAATATCAAAACACATTAAGTTTATATATACATTTTTTGTGTACAACTATATTATCATTCATTATTTAAAAAATAAAGCAAATGTAAGGAGTTATAATCATACAATGGTGAAAAATTAAATATAATATAATATATAAATTGTATGGGGGAGATTAAGCGATTTGGCAGAAAAGTTAATGAATAAATACTTGTTTACATATTCCTTCAGCTCTGTAAAAAAAACATAGCAGGGACATACAACAAAAAGGGACAAAAAAAAGAGAAAAACGCAACCTACACATTAGTTCTTTAGGCGCATCAAAGGGCAATGAATGGAGCTTAGGAGGGTTATTTATTAGATAAATGTATTTAAACAAGCGCGTTAGAGGCGTAAGAATATGAACAAAAAAAGGGTTTAGCTTTTTGATATATTACTCTGATGCAGTGGGGACTTTTGACTTGTATGTTTTTAAATGGTAATTCAATTATAAACATATATATGTATATCTTTATATTCAATGGGTGTAATGAGCGATAATTCTGATCAAAAAGCAAGGTTGATAAAATAAAGATCGATGGAAAAGAAAGATAGGCATTTTAAGGGCTGTCGTCGCAGTATTTATTTTGTATAATGTGGTGACAGTTATGCTTGCTATTGGGCGAATGTTTGTTTTAAGAACAAATGTAGTGAATATTTAAATATTAAATAAAGGAACTGAGTGACAATTTGTGCAATCATCCGGTAAGGACACGCCTTTATTCTCTTCAAAGGGGACTCACAAGTACCACATCTGACGTCACGTTATTTTTACAAAATATATAGTTTTTTTTAACAAATTTTTTTACTTTGACTGACTAAATCATTATATAAATGTGTTAAGGAATATCTTTATCTACTTTTCTTGACTTATGTGGACCTAATAAGTTTATAAGAATATAACTTACAGCTTTGCTGAGCCATCTTGTATATAATTGTGGGTTTAAAGGAAGGACTCAACTGTTTCATTACATTTTAATAGTACTTACTAACATTAGAAAATTAGAAGGACATTAAATAAATACTGAAAGTCTATATAACATATTGGACTAAGCCTGGAGTAAAACTAAGTATATGTATGTAAGAAGTTATAATTTTTCTAATTAAATTGGGAATGGACCGAATTATAAACTTGATAAAGTTGTATTGAATTAAAGTTTTCTACTCGGAAAAAACTTTTATATAAGACTGAAATAAACTCTCTGAAGGCAAAGCATTTATTTAGCCAAAAATAAAATGTTAACAAAGTTATAAAACAATTCATTTTCCAAGAATTAATGTTGAGAAAACAATAAATGATTGATGAATATGTTTAGAACACTAAATATATTTTTAAGCTAAATTTAGATAAATTAAACGCTCAAAAAGTACAACTTTATGTATTTGATAAGTTTTGATTGCTTTAAAAATTATCAGGATAATAAATTTGAAAAAACACATTTGAATGGAAGTTTCAAAATAGTAAGATATTTAAATATTGTATTTGAGCAGCGCTTAAAAACTTGGCTGCTGTATATATTTAAAAAATGATATTTAGAATATTAGGATATTGTATTTATAAAAAATTCATATGTTCTCATTTATTGTCCAATAAAGTTGAAATACTAATTTTTTGAAAAATGATAAATTACTTTGATAATAAAGAAAATTTTAAGACTTAATGCTGTAGCTGATATAAATTAATAACTCATGATCCCTTGCTCAAATAAAGCCGATAAAAGTTCGAAACAATAGTAAAAAAGGGTCTTTTGACCAGGATTATCAATACACAAAATGCCCATTTTTATACAAATGAAGGAAAATAGCTGAACCGGGAAATTGAGAATACACAATACTAACAAGGCGACTCTATGGGATAGAGAGAAAGAAAAACGATGCAATGAATTCATTGCATGTAGCCATGATGTTTTTCTAAATAAATATCGATTTTTAGTCATGTACGATGACATCACTCATCCATATTTTCAGTCATCATTCTCTCTACTCTCAAGAGATCTTGGCGGCTCAACCAAGGCACATTAGAACACTTGGAAAAGAAAGTAAAGGGCTGAGAGCGACCCATCGAAAGCTGAGCTATCAAACCTAGCCCCCGACAAAGAGGTGCATCAAGGGTACATATAATAAGCAGATGTGAAGCTTTATTTTCATTTTGCTCTCTGAAACCCATTCATTAGCAAACATAAATGGAAACGCTAGTAATTAGGAATGGAAATCTGGAGCTTAGCCTTGGTGCTTACAGATTCTATGACTGGTTTTGGCCGTGAAAAAGAGAGGGATAGAAGGAAAGAGAGGGAGAAAGAAAAAGTGAGAGAAACTTCTCTCTCTCTCTCTCTTTCGTTCTATCACTCTCTTTACCTCTCTCTCTTTTTCACGGCCAAAAACAGTCATAGAATCTGTAAGCACCAAGGCTAAGCTCCAGATTTCCATTCTACTAGTTATATATAAAAAGTTCAATAACAATGGGCTTTTTTATAGAGAAAAAATACTTCCAATCAAGGGAAATTTATACTCATTCACTGTCGCTTAAAAGAAAAAAAAATGAATAGTTTTCATAGCTTTTTGTCCTTGATGATGTAAAAAAGTAATATATTTGATAGTATGTTTACTTTTCCAGAGTATTCTAATGTCCTCCTTTGGTAAAAGCCTTGGCCCCAAAGTGTTGGAAACAGAGAGATATAACATATAGAACTCTTATAGGAGAAAGAAAAATTGATGCTTACACATTAACAAATTCCATTAGAGAATGAGAGAATCATTAAATAGACGAGTATTCAGAGACTAAATTACAAGTCAAGGCTTTCATATCATGTAAGGCCTTAATTACATGAATTAATTACAAGTGAAACAAGGTTATGAATACTTTTCATGGGGGATAATAAATACACAAATACATAATATGTTGGTATCCTTTTGAATAGATAATCTGAGCCATCAAAGTAGTTAAATAGGGGTGAGATGAATAAATCGGGATGAATGACAATACAGTTAATCAACGAAACCTTTCATTTATTGGGGGTAAATTAATAGTAATAGGCTTATGGTTATATCTTATTTACTGGTTTTAAAAATAATAAGAAATATTGATTATAAAATGTGTTAGCAGCTGCATAAATACATACATGTTGAGCCGATAAGCTATTTTGTTAGTTGCGATATTTGAATGTAAGCCATGTAGAAAGTAAAAAGTTTTTTACACAAGAGGGACTATTTTTTTGTTGAAAACTCCTCTCAATAAATAAAAAGAGGTTTTTTTGATTACACTGTTCTGCCATTTATCCCGATTTATTATTCACAGGGGGATGTTATACATATATTTATATCTCACTGGCTTGTAGTGGTGTACATCACTGATGATAACAAAATATAAGGATACAAAAATAATAATAAACACTATAATGGTAATATTAATGAATATGGTAATATTTATAATGAAATAAATCCGTAAGTTTGAAGGGATGAGAGTAGAATGTAAATGATCCAGAGGAGTAGTAGAAAGGCTCCGGAGGCCATTTTGGGTAGTGGGGTCCGCCCAGCTCCGCCTTTCCGAAGAAGCCCACGTAACGTCGAACGAGAAGGAGAGCCACGGCGAAAATGGCGCAGATTGTGTAGAGAAGAACGCTCACGGAGAGATCGCCCGCGTTAACACGGAAGGGTTGGTTCTGAAAAACATGGAGTTGTAGTAGTACAAACAGAGCTATATGAATCTGGATAATCAACTTCCTGGGCATAAACGACCTTTCAACACAGTTAACGCATATACGGCTTTTGCCACATATTATCGCATATTTTTTTAAATTTGGAGGAGGTTGCGACTTCTTAAAAAAAAGTCTCTACTAGAGTGACTTATGTGGACTTTTTTAAACGCTGTTGATTTTATCCTGAGTAGAACATTTATTAAACTTCTTTTCTAAAAAATAAAAATAAACAGTCGTCACTTTTCAACCAGAAAAATGGTTCGATAGAATTGCATCTTTGTGAATATATATAAGCCTTATAGCCAGGCCCGGCAGCAGGCCCAGGCTTTTTTTTTGGGGGGGGGGCACAGTTGGTACATTCATAAAAAATTGAGCCCACGTCACTCAGTGGGTGGGTGGGTGGGCCTGGCCCCCCTCAGGCCCGCCCCATCCCGCCGGGCCTGCTTATAGCTTTAAAATTAGTCAATGGAACCTAGGACCTTATCAATGAGGTTTACCAAAAATGACCATCATCTTTCGGGATTCGAACATGCGCCCCCCAACATTGAAGTTGAACACGCCTTAACACACTGAGCTACCACACTCCCGATTTTTTGGCCTATATGATTCGAACTAGATATTTTTATCCGTATACATACCGAATCGAACCATATAAGTCCACAAAAATAATAGATTGATATCCAAGAAGCGGTAGCAGCTTAAGTACAATCCAAATATACTTAATATAAATGGAGAAATATAACTTTATTTGAATGCAATTAGATTTCCAACATACTTCGCAGTAGATCATAAACGCCCACGGCGAAATCAAAAAGAAAATTGGTGTGGTATGCCGTCCAAAAATTCAAATATGCAACACTTGAAGGACTTATTATTGTTTATGCAATGCTTTGGAGGTTCTTAGTATTCATATGCATGATTGGAAGAGACTCATAATAATCTATTATTTTGTATATAATAATGGTCAATTGCATTGTAAGAAGCCAGAATTCCTGGCTCCTTTTTTGTCATTTAGTTTTAAATTTGTTAATTGACGATCATAAATATTATCAATACACAACCAGAGGCTAACATCTTTCATAATTAATGTTCTTAATCTTGTACCTATACTAAAGTGAGTTTTTCTGTTATTAAGTTATTATATATATAGTATACGAGTTTGTTTCAGATAATGATGCGAATCAGTTTATATCTTGCAAAATATTGCATCAATCTTCTAAATCAAAGGCTCTAAATTAAAGCTCATACAAATTTGTGATTTCGTTCAAATGTATCAAAACTGGTTTAGAAATTTGTTTTTTAAGAAAGTCAAGCTTTTGTTTTGTTATTTCGTAACATTGGGTCAAATTTTCTGAAAAAAGAGAAATGTCGCGAATCCACAAGTTCGTCGAGGACCTTGCCAAGGCCGGAAGGCTACCAAGGAGATCAAGACCATGGTCGACACGGCCTTTGAGGTCAACGGCATCTCCCAAAGCCAAATCTATCGCATTTCAGCATGAATTAAGGCTGGGAAGGACTCTTCAGACAAGAGGAGCACGAACGGGAGGAGGAAGGTCCGTACCGACGACTTTATTTGAGGGTGTACGTGGAGGTCGACCGTCGGGTGACAATGGAGGAACTGGCTATCAAGTTCGAGACGTCGATCAGCACCATTTTCCCACGTCCTCCATGACGATCTTGGCCTCTCAATCAAGTCAGCAAGATAGATCCCCAAGATGCTCACAGAGGATCACAAAATGAAGAGAGTGAGGTACGCACAAGCCTTCTTGAAACTCAATTTTGAGCTCAAATTGGGGTTTCTGGACAAGATTGGCATCCCGGAAGACAGGTTCCGTGAGGCCTTCAGGAAGTGGGTTGAGAGGTGGGAGAAATGTATTCGAATCGGCGGAGGTCATGTGAAAAGATTTGTTAAAGTTGTTTTCGTTATAATTGAAATATATTTTATGATTATTTTTTTTCGCATATTTATCAGAAAGAGCCTTGTATATATATATATATATATATATATATATATATATATATATATATATATATATATATATATATATATATATATATATATATATATATATATATACTGCAAAATTCATTATTATTTTTGAATTGCGGTGCGTCATACTTCACTCATCAGAGTTTTGAAACCCCTCAGGTCAACTCTTCGGATGGGACAACAATTATTATTTAAATTCATGCAATTAGTTAGCGTAAGAGTCAAGTAACAAGCAAGATTCAAATAACATTCAATCATTGGTTTGCAGAGCTGCAACTACCGAATGTAAATCGGTATTTAGAACTGGAAGCGTTGTTACCTGGTGTGAAGAAGTTGAACTTTGCAAAATAAATAAACAACTCCGGAGCTGAAAGCGCATTTAATATCGGACAACGACTAACAAAAGACAGTTAAGGATATAATTTGTTTGCTATTGCCTTCCATTTCCTTCAAAATCCGAGTGTATATTTGATTTATTTAAAAATAACATGTAATAAATTTCAAATAATCTCTAAAAAAATTATAACAAATTATGTACTTAATTGTCTTTTGTTATAAATTGTCCGATATTAAATGCATATGAAGAAGTCACAGAGCAGATACATAATTAAATGTATCTTTCTTTTTTATCTACCGCACCGATCGATATTCGGTAGATATGCAATAAAATCTACCGAATCAGCGGTACCGAATCCCAGCATTGAGGCTGCCTAAAAATGTAGATATTCAGTCAGACCATCAATAATGGAAGTTACGTGCGACTTCAATGTCGTCACAATTTTCCCTTAAGGGAAGCCAAGCCTTCAGCTTTTGTTTCTACAACAAGATAAAACACGATTGGGTATTAATTGTGGGTAAATACACTCAATTAAAGTTTATAGGAAACATTCATGAACCTGGATTCATGTTTTGATGAGCTAGAAGCAAAGACTGGGGGGGGGGGGGGGGGGGGCTTTGCCTTACGTAAGACCTGGCTTTATTACAACAATTAAGTAAAGAAAGTTTGAATCAAAGAGAGAAATTTCAAAGGTCCTTACATCATTTTTTTTTTACGAATCAAACATTTTTTCTTTTAGCTGGTATTTTTGTTATGTAATGAGTGGCGGACCTGGAAGTACGTTTAAAAAGTTTTTGTTACTTAAAGGCCTCTAAGGAGTCATCAAAGCGAAACATGTCAGATGTATCAGGCATTTGAGTGCTATGAGCCCACTCCGAAAAAAAGGATTTGAATCTAATATATAATCACTCATTGAAGTCATGGACGACGGAATATAATTCATTTCATAGATATTTGATATATATATTTCGAAAGACATTCATGATAAAATAGCTCACCAGAAATGTAAGTGTAAAAAAGAATCAAATTTATTTGCATATTGGAGCCGCTAAATAACAATCGACTTAAATACAGGGAATTTTATCAGCTAGATTTTGAAAGCATAAAAGTATATGCTTCTCGGTTATAGTATAGCCAAATAAATATTATTATCTTTCAATATATTCATTTTCAATTTTTGAAATCTTTGTCTTAAGATATTTTTTTTCATTCCAAAATTAAAATGCTGTTGGTTTACACAAATTTGCACTATTATATTGTGTTCTATAATTGTTGAAGTTTAATTGTTTTTAGATAAAACTGTCATCTAGCTAGTAATCGTCGACTTAGAAAACTCTGAATCAAAATCCCTCGATGTTCAATGAACAGTCTTACAGGGAAAACCTGAATTTAACTTACATGTACTACTTGACTGATTATCAGTTCATACAAACTCTACATCAGAGAGTCTTTTTTTTCAAAGGCCAGATTTAGCAAAAAGAAAACCTTTCACCGATGATATATATTATCAAGATTCTTTTAAGTTTTAAAAAACATCACTCACTTGAGTTTTGTGGTAGATGGCAGCCATGAGCCAGGGTAGACCCAGACCAAGGAACACGTTCACAGAGTTGCTTCCTGTCACATTACCAATGGCGTTATCAGCGTATTTTTCACCAACAGCCGCTGCCTTACTGGCAAAAGTATCCGGGAGAGAGGTTCCGAGAGCCACAAATGTAATTGCTGGAAAATGAGCAAAAAAGGTTGGATGAAGGTAAATTATGGTAACTTTCGGGGGTCCGGCTAAATTGGAAAATTCTTACCCGTGACACTGGCTTCAAGTCCCACCAGACATCCAAATATGCCCGCCAAATCACCAACAATGGCTGTGAGAACACCAATCATAACCAAAGAAATAAAGAAGCATGGCCAGCCTCCGGCCATTCCCGGGGGTGGAATGAAGGCGAAGATAATCTAAAAAAAGCCGATAAAATAGAATTAGAACTTATATAATAAATATTTGTACTCAAGTCATTCGACTTTTTAATTTACTCAATAAAAGAAGTACTAAAAAAACGCTCTATCCAATTATATATTTTTTTTATTTAATTAGTGCCTTACAATCGTGACCTATGATTATGTTAGAGCTTTGATTGTTTGAATTATCTCATGTTCATGTCAACTATATAAGCTTCAGTATTTTTCTTGCTGTAAGCAATCTTTATAATTGTGTATCTTTTCGGATTGGATGCCCAATTCGAGTGTAAATAGTTCAATTTCATTAAAGAATCTGGAAGGAAAGAATGGTGAGTGCATTTGATGTAGAAAAAGGGAGAGAAGATTGTGATGAGGTAAAATTACCAAAAACAATCAGATAAATCTATATAATAATTCACCAATCTCTGTCCGTCTGTATGTCCGCACGCTATCTCCTCCCACATTTATGGTCAGATTTGAACTTTGAAGGTACCTATGGAATTCTTGGGTCAAGACGGACCTAATAAAACTATTTCCAAAGTGATGGGACCAGAAATGAAAAAGAAATTCAGACCTTGTCTGATTTTACTACCTACTTTTCAAGTAAAGAGAGGAAAAAAGAAAAAGAAAAGGAGGAGGAGGAGTTAGAGAAATATTAAAAGAAAAAAGCATCTCATGTGACTTAAACATATTCTTTGTACAAAGTCAAACTTTTTATGAGGAATGTTTGTACAAAACAGAAAATTATTTTCTCTCTCCTCTCTTATATTTTAAGGTCTGTTTCACTCATAAACTAGCTCCAAAACCTACCCATACCCGAAGGGCGAACATATGGGCGCCGTAGGCGGGCAAATATGCGAGTACTCATAATTGGAATGACCTGGGGCCTTCTTATGACCGTCAGGGGACTAAGAAAGGAGGAGGGAAAATGGTTTTTTGTTCTTTGTGTTCCCTCTTTCTTTCCAGACTCTTTTGATGGAGTTATGGACTATCACCTCCCAGACTACCACCCTCCTACAATCACCCCGTGGGCTTTTAATTTCATAAGTGGACTTTAAGGGATAAAGCTATTAGTAACGATGGGTGAATGGCACCGAGGGTAAAAGCCCATGGGCAATTGTCCGTAAGTAAAAGCCCAGGGAGTGATTGTCTGGGGGAGGGCGCTAGTCTTGTTACGCTTTACATTTGATGTGAGAAAAAAAATATAGTAAATAATCCCACACAATAACAGCTGCTTACCTTGAATCCAAATGTAAGGAAATGCATGACATAGTCCAGTAGAGTCGCGCTCTCAATGTCTCCACCATTGACGTTCATGGCATCCTTGAACTGTTGGGCCCAGGTCTCATTATGTACTCGCATTCCGTCCACGTTATAGCTGGTCATGGCCATCATATGGCTCATCATGGAGGTAAAGTCTTATAAGCGAGAGAGAGATAAAAGTATTACAAACTCATTCATTATATACAAAAAGGTTGTACTGATGAATTTGAGATAGAGAATACCAGAGATCTGGAAGGGAAGTCTCCAAATACAATAGGCTTTTGAAGTCCATGTCAATCATAATTTATTGGCAAAAGATAAATTCTTATGACATTAAAACAAGATGTCCCCTGACATCCTTGATAATTAATGTTTTTGAAAAATACAAAGTTACTAATACCATGACTTCATTGGATGTCAATAACTTTTCTTAGATTTTCCTGAGGCTTTGTTATATTTATCAAATAATTATGAGCGATCACTTGTTTGTGTAAGTTCCGTTTAAAATGTTCTGTTGAATTTAATATAAGAAAGCTATATTTGATGACAACATTATTATTCTTTATCCACATATAAAAATAGATTTATCTTAAATAGTTTTTTATTCAACAGTTCATGATGAAATATGTATACAAAACGATATACAAACAGACGCTTGTAAGTAAAAAAAAATACAACATATAAACATTATAGTTCATAATTTTAGCATATCATACTCATTAACTTTTCAAAAAGTAATAATTAAACAGTTTTATTTTGTAAAATTTTACGGAACATTTATCAACAAAACCTTACATATATATATGGATCACTCTTAACCATGGACCTATACATATATTAACGGGATGCTCAACTGAGAAAAAATATTTAACCAAGTTAAACACGTCATAAGTGTAGTTAAAATGGCTGCAACACGTGGTAAATACTGAAATATTATATGTATTGTAATAGAATACTAGGTCTTAACTAACACTTTCTTGTATAGTACAATTTGATTTTAAGTTATAATGCAGATTATTTTTTAAGTGTAGGAAAAACAATGTATAGAGAAAATTAAATATTATCTGTTTCAAGCTAAAGCCCTCACTCACCGTCGTCATTGGTGATGGTAACCGCCGTTCGATTAATCTTTCCCACTTTAGCTCCACCCGTGGCCTCGAATATCTCCACCTCAAAGTTCTCATCCTTTTCAAACTCCATGTCGTTCACAATGGGAATGGAAATCGTTCGATGTGTCTATATAAGAAAATAAAGGGGAAAAACGATCATTGCAATAAAACATGCATTAAGTATATTTAATTATCTCAATATATGAATTTATTTGATGTGACGCCATGATATATTAATTTTTTTTTTTAATATTCGTTCTTCTAAAGCAAATATTTATATGATAGAGTGACTCCTCGTTCACTCATCGGATGAGGACTAGGCCGATGGTTGCTTCTCTTCTGGAGGGAATCACAACGATGTGTGTACCTCTTGGCCACTCTCCGAATGACTAGGTCGATTTTACAATTGTGAGTGAACGAGGACAAACTATTAATAATAGGAATTAAGACCAATGTTGAATCAGCAAGTGATGAAACGAGAAAGTTATAGAAGCCCCGCAACAAAAATAATATATCAGACGTCAAATTAAACATATTCGTACATCCGGATACGCTACCCATCTCTAAAATACTCACCTCTCCATGATTAAACTCCAACTCCCCTTCTCCACCCTTAAAGTCCTTTTCATTCACGGCAGTCTTGTCGATGGTCTTCCATTTAACTGTGACCTTTCCATCAGCACCGTTCTTGCGGATGACAGAGATCTCAGCCTCGTTACAGCTTTCCTTTACTAAGATTCCTCGCTTTTCAAACATGATTACTCCGGGCTCTGAAATGATAACAATGGTTATTAGAGGTTAAGATAGTTATTTAATTATATATTCTGTAAGTCTAAGCTTTAAAAAGCAATTCATATTTCTTATACCTTAATGTGTAGACATGTATTGAATATGCAATAATGAGATAGTATATTGTTATAGAACTATATATAACTTATAATAAATATAAAATAACCAAGCAGAATCCCTCTTGGAATATATATTTGAAAAGAAATTAATAGTCAAAAGGAATAGATTTGGACCACTGATACTTTGTTAGTAGTTGTAGAGGGTACTAAAAAATTCCAAAAATTTAATAACAAAATCCTAGATGTATTTGAAAATAACCATGAGACGGATGAAACTTAATTTTACTTAAAAGGCAAAAAGTATTAATTCTTGGGTTTTCCTCAAATTTGGGAGGTAAAAATGAATCAGTCCAAAAATAAGGCATATTTGCGTCTTTGATTGTTTGTAACGATTATATTGGATGTTAAATCAAAATAGCTCGAATATCTGTTAAACACAATATTACTTTTTAAGCTATATGAATATATAATGTTGCGGTATATTGAGCTGTAAGTCATGAAGGATATATTATGGATCAGTCATAATAAAATAACCCTGTCCACAATTTTGTCCTCTTAAAACTGAATTGCTGGATTGTTGTTTGAAAGCAAAGAGCTTCTTAATTTATGGATCAAAGTGTCCAATTATGTTATAAAATTCCGGTTATATCGACTTATGGGATGCCAAATACTATCACAGTATTTAATTTATTGACAAAATATACTATATTTCAATGATAAAGAGAAAGGTTCTGTGAAAAAATAACAAATGTGGCAAAATTTATTTTATCCTGGCTCAATTAATCTACTCTTCCATTCCTATTCAAAGTCAATAGCCTTAGACCAGGGGTCATAAATAACGTTTGCACAAGGGCCATTTTTTCTCCGAAAAATGGCATTGTGGGCCATAGTTTTTTCGGGGGGGGGGGGGGGGGGATTGAGTCGATGATTTAAATTATATTTACTTTCTTATAAACATCACGTAACTTTTGTATGCAAATAGTTTATTTTCATGAAAACATTATATGACTATGTTTTGCTAGTTTTATACCACCAGCTGTATTTCCTGCACTGTCCCGACATGAGCGTCATGGACAACTGAAGATATATTCCACCTTTTTTGGAATTTTAAGACTATCATCTTAACCTCAAAAAATGTTTCAACATGGATGGGATTGTTGTATACCATATTTTTTACATATGAGATTGTTTGAGTTTTTACATCAAAGGCGCGTCATCCCCCAGGCCAGATAGAATGACCCCCAAGCCTCTTTTTGGCGACCCCTGCCTCAAACTAACCATCATCATTTAGAATGGTGATTTCCGTGATGCTGCTCTTCCCAAGACGAACACCCTCGCCATCGGGTCCGTAGATAAGAGCCAATTTCACAAAGAATTCCTCATCCGGCTCCACTGATTATCGTCCACAATGGTGATCCCGATCTCTTTCTGACGCTCGTATGGCTCAAAAGTAAGGATCTCATTGATGCCCATATAGTCCTCGCCTTCATTCGCTGAGCCATCTATGGTTTCGATTCTAAGTATGAAATAAATATTAATTTAGTCCACAACTACAAGCATAGAAAATGTTTTGATTTAATATAAAAAAATCTCATGAGGTGAGCATAGTGGTGAAAATCTGGCTGATTTTGGTCATATGGTTCGATTTAGTTGCATCTGTGAAGATTTGAGTAAGCATCATAGTTCTAAAATTACTCAACCAAAACCAGGATCATTAATTATTCTATTAAGTCATTTTAATGCTGCAATGTTTATTTATATCTCTACAGATACAACTCATTCAAACCATATAGACAAAAAAAGGTAAAAACTATTGATTTACGTCATCGATGAGCTCATGTGTTTTACACCCTGCAAGACCTAGAGTCAAAGATCGACATCGTCTTTATTTCATACATAATATGTAAAAAGTCATTTTTTCCTGCATAAACTACATAACACTATACTGCTTTCAGAAGTTCTGTTAAAGTAGCCTTTCAAGGCTACACAATTTCGGATTGCTCGTAGGTCTCTTATCTGAGACAGGGACTGCAAAAGACACTTGGTTTTCCCCCTGGTTGTGTCTAAGGATAGAACAATTGTGCTACTCACTTGACTTTCACTGTGTTGTCCAATTTTCCGTGTCGGACGACCACTACGTTATAAGTTCCGATGTTTTCCATGACAGAGGCCGATGCTGAAAAATAAGAAATAATTAATAAGCGATGACGTATAATTAATATACACGTACAAAAAGACTATTCAACTCGGTGGAAGCATGATCCAAAAACATCACTTACGACTAGGATATAAAATCGCATTTCGGCGCTCTTTTTTATAGTTAAAAACATTCATTCGGAGCTCTAAATTGCCTCTGCGATTAAGAGTCCGAAAATACAAGCAAATGAAGAAAAAACATGCTAACTAACTACAATATTACGTTCTCAAGATATTAATATCATTTTTGAAGTAGTCATGGGTCGGAATACAAATGATTAAATCGAAATACGCAGTCAAAGAAAACACCTTTTAACGTTGGACTGGTTTCATTAACAAATGTTCAATCCAATAATTCAGATACTTACAGGCATGGAACTCGATAATGGTTTTATCTTCATCTTCATCCGGATAAGTGATGTTAGGAGCCTCTGGATGTTCATTAATGGCATCATAAACCTATGGATATGCGCAAAAAAAGAAAATAAATATTAGAATCATGGAGTTGCAATCTTAGGAATTCCAAATTCCTAATGGAGAATGGACAAAACTAATTACAAAAATACAGTCTCCAGCCAGGGGGAAAAACTAATCTACAAACGAGATTAATCTACAATCTAATATATAAATTCGAATGTACTAAAAGAGAGACAAAAAAGACATGTAAGAAACCCGGATATGGTTGAGTCTGTCGTCATCATCTCCAAGCACCAAATATATGAATAAAAAACGTAAAAAGAAATGAAAAATGTCGCGATGGGATTTACAAGTCCTAGCTTGGGGTTGTATCAATGGTGTAAAGAAGAAAGTATAAAGTGTACAGATTTATCAAATTATAATAATATAGATTTAAAAACTCCCTTACTTATTCGGCAATCTAAAAAAAACCAGTGTAAAGTAATATAGATCAGCAGAACATAATAAATAAATAAAACTATTCTCGACACCTTAAGTTTTTAAACAAAATTGAACATTAAATAGCAAAATAATTGTCCTAAAAAACTAAACAAAATTACTGTTTAAAAAGAAATTCGATTTGAATACTATTTCTACAACTTCATTATTCTAAAGCAATAAATGGAATGAATAAAGTTGGATCAATGACAAACCCACAAAACCATCCATTTACTGGCATTAACGTTTGCGTTTAAAAAAAGTACCCTTAATGTACATAACTTTTTACTTTCTAAATGAATTACAATAGAAAATTAGTAATGTTATAAGTAAAATAATTTATTTGTTGAATAAGATATTTATTGAGCTCTCATAAAATATTTTTTTTTCATTAGGAAAATAAAAAGTCAAATCAATAAATATTTTTACTGAAATATATACGCAATAAATAAAAGGTCTTGTTGACTTTCAGTTTTGTCATGTATCCCTATTTAATGATCTAAGTATATAAGTACTTATGGCATTAGCAAAATAAGGAATAAGCTTCTCCCCAAATATTTCTCAAATCTTAACCTGAGATTGCATAATCGATGTTTTGGATTTATCATTAGAATCCGGAATGGAGATATCTCAGATTATAAAAATGATTCCAAGATGAATAGGTCATGTCGTATCATAAGATGCTAGAAAAAGCATGCAAAAATATTGCATTCCATAACTAAGAACGCCCTAAGAGCAGGTATTCTAAAGAATTATATG
This sequence comes from Caligus rogercresseyi, assembly GCA_013387185.1. Taxonomy (NCBI): domain Eukaryota; kingdom Metazoa; phylum Arthropoda; class Copepoda; order Siphonostomatoida; family Caligidae; genus Caligus; species Caligus rogercresseyi. The sequence goes on from CP045890.1 coordinate 35,486,206, forward strand.
TAGATCTACATGAGACATTGGTCGATGCAAATGATAAACTTTAAACGATTTCCTATTTTAGCTACAGATCTCAAAGTGCAATAATAATAATAATGAAAGATATTGTATTAGGGCGTATCACACAACTTTTAAAGCATGCTCAGTGTAGCATTTAATAAATAAGGTCACTCTAAAATTTGTTTGTTCATAATTTATAATAATTCAAAAGCCCTAAAACTCTCTTGAAAGTTGGTCTTATTGTCTTAAGCTGGGGTTATTTCCTTGTTAATGCGTCTGAGATTATAACAATCATTTTAAAATGGACTATATGAAGACGTATCATTTAACACTTCATGGCTTGCATAACAATGCTTTCACGGACTTAAAAGGCCCTAAGAAGTTTAGTGCAGCATTAAAATATAAAAACTCGTGCTAAAAATTAACGATGTGCTATGAAATACACTTGAACAGAAAATAAGATATTAGAAATATACAATCACAATTGAAATGAATAACAAGAAGTAATATTGGTTTAATACAAAAGTGCCAGAACTCTAGTTATGTGACAATAGTGTAAACAGGAATTGCAGGAATAAAATAACCATTCATTTATGAATTATGATGTTTTGAGCATGGATATTTGATGAGCGATTCGATGATGGGCATTCAATGCGAACATTGACACAAACAGTCAATATTCAATATTATATATTTCTACAATTACCAATTAAGTATGTGGAATCCGATGATGAGCCTCTCCATCCATTTGAACATAGACACAAGCAAGTCATATATTCAATACTGTTTTTGAAATTTATTTATTAAAAAAAAACCAGATATAACCTTGTCAAATGAGAGCGATAACTATATCGGTCATAAACGATATTGAAAAGAATTACAACATAGTGCAACACAATTTGGATATCCAGGGAGTGACCATAGCATTTTTCATTCCAAATGATTAATATTAAGAGCAATTGAATAAAAAGGTTTAATTATCCGCCATTCATTTTAAGTTGTCTCTCAACGCCTTCTGGGACATCCGACAACAGTTCTTGAACGTAATTGGTTATGATAAAGTAAGAAAGAAGAATCAAAATGCAGTTGGTACCAAGATATATAGACTACAAGGTTATTTACTCATTAAAAGTGAAACGTCAGTTATCTTATTATTTTCAAGTCAAATATATTGCAATACTATTCCTCCCACTTGCCGGTGACTATTTATGACGTCACATTGGCAAGCGAAGAGACAGCTATCTTGATAATATGGGCATGCCTTGTACTTCCATATACTTTGGTTGGCAACACGTGCTACTTCGGCAAGTCTGAAGAGAACATCAATTCAGAGCAAAGAATTATATTCTCTCTCATTAGCATTTATCAATGGAGGCCATTTATTGATGAACTGGAGCCTCCGCGATATCTTTGTCAAATATCACTCCTTTGCATTGATAATATAAAGAAACTTCTCATATTTAGTATAAAGATAAATATCTATCTTTGTTTTCATCATCATTGACGATGAACGGCCCGCACTCTCTGACGAGAAGACGACCACAAAGACAGAAATAAAGGTTGTAAACTAAACAAATAGAGTTTATTGGAGAGTTTACGGGAGCTGCCATAAAATAATTCTTAGTGATTTAACTCAAGTTCCGAGAGTTGAAGTTTACATTTGAAATCATATATAGTTATATTTACTAAACTCTAGCCAAGGAATATTGTAATCGGGATTAGGAATTCCCTCTTTTCTTATGTCAAAATTTACTACCTTCGTAAAAAAGAAAGGGAAAAGGAGGGAGCTTTTATTAGAAGAGCTCCATACTTTTCCCTTTTCTTTTTTACAAAGGTAGTTAACTTTGACATAAAAAGGAGGGAGATCCACTTCCACAGGTTATAGTATTCCCTGCTCTAGCCTTTATGGCATCACAGTTATAGGAAAGTAATAGTAGAATGTATTATGCTCCATTATGAACCAGGGAAAAATATTATTCAAATTCCTATTCAATCCCCTAATTAATATCATTATAAAAGAATAATGAATCTTTCTTCTATGTATTTAGACGTGAAAAAAACTAACCAAGTGAACAGCCCTTTTAAACTCCCAAAAAGTGTTGCCAAGAGTTGTCGACATGCCAATGTGTGTGTGCACTTTTTTTTTCTTTTTGGATACGCTTTTTGAAGCGCCCTAAGAAAGGATGTGTTTCTGTGTAGTAACAAAAATATTTTCACAAGTTTCACATGCATTTATAAACTTTTTTTCATGGATTACCTCCTTATAAGCACCTTCAACCTCCTTAATAAGTTATCGGAGAACAAATGTTAGAAAGAGAAAGAGAGAGGAAAGAGAGAGAGAGAACGATGGAATTATAATAGTAGAAGGAGCCTTTCTACTTACAAATTAGATTAAAGCACCGACCCCTATAATATATCTGGATACCCATTAGACTTAATAAAAGCAGGGAAGGAACAGCTGATGAGAGCCATTTTATGTGTATAAAAATCAACAAACCACCGACTTAACTAATTGTTGGATGATGCCCATATAAAAAAGGAAAGATCATTGTCCGAGTGGGCAGCTGATGAAACAAAGAAGATAAGGAAGGAATATTTATTATTTCTTGAGCAGTCTAAAGCCTAAAAGGTAGAAATGGCAAAAGGGCATATCCAGATAAGTCGTTTTAAGGTATATTTTTCGTTGCAACATAACAAAAGATGATGTCATTGCTATCTGGACCTCCTTTTTTCTATTGCCATTAAAACTAAATAGTTTCATCACCAAGTGAAGCTATAGTGATATAGAGAGCTTATTGGATTCTTCAGAGAAATACGTCATTGTGCCCAAACAAATATTTCTATCTCTTGATCAACTTACGATGACGTACTCTAAATTACTTTGTTTATGTTGGACACAGAATACAGCTGAACGATGTTCCTCTGCTTTTGAAGGGAAAAAGCTCTCTCTCTATATCTTATTATTTCTATGAATGAGGCAGCCATTTTAAATCCTGGTATGTATTCAAGAGCTCTTGAAGCGGAATGTTTTTTATTCTTTTATGTTGAGCATCCGATTATTATTAGGTCGGGATTAAACTTTGATCTTTTATTACATATGTGAGGATTATATATATATATATATATATATATATACGAGGTTGTTTCGGATAATGATGCGAATCAGTTTATATCTTGCAAAATATTGCATCAATCTTCTAAATCATAGGCTCAAATTAAAGCTCAGACCAATTGGATTGATTTCTTTATTATGTATCAAAACCGATTTAGAACTTTGTTTTTTATGAAAATCAAGCTTTTATTTTTGTTATTTTGTAACATTGGGTCAAATTTTCTCAAACAAGAGAAATGTTGCGCATCCACAAGTTCGTCGAGGACCTTGCCAAGGCCAGGAAGACTCCCAAGGAGATCAAGACCATGGTCGACACGGCCTTTGAGGTCAACAGCATCTTCCAAAGCCAAATCTACCGCATTTCAGCATTAGTTAAGGCCGGGAAGGACTCTTCAGACAAGAGGAGCACGGACGGGAGGAGGAAGGTCCGTACCGACACCTTATTGAGGCTGTGAGGTGTACGTGGAGGCCGACCGTCGGGTGACAATGGAGGAACTGGCTATCAAGTTCGAGACGTCGATCAACACCATTTTCCACGTCCTCCATGACGATCTTGGGCTCTCAATCAAGTCAGCAAGATGGATCCCCAAGATGCTCACAGAGGATCACAAAATGAAGAGAGTGAGGTGCGCACAAGCCTTCTTGAACTCAATTTTGAGCTCGGATTGGGGTTTCTGGACAAGATTGTGACAATGGATGAAACCTCTGTGTCTTTCTTCACTCCTGAGTCCAAACGAGGGTCATCTCAATGGCTCCCGAAGGGCTCCAATCCACCCCTGAAGTTCAAGCGGCAATAATCAAGGAAGAAACAGATGGTTCTCAGCTTCTTCGACAACTGCGGCGAGATCTTCCAGCACTATCTCCGGTGAGGACATCCGTCACCGCGGCCGTGTTCAAGGATGTCATGAACATGTTTTTAAAGAAATTCAAGGAGAAGCGACCTGAAATGGCCAATAGAGACTGGTACTTCCACTTCGACAATGCTCCGTGCCACACGGCAAATAGCACGAAGGAGTTCTTAGCCAAGAAGGGGATCAAGGTCATGGATCATCCACCCTACTCTCCTGACCTTGCCCCCTGCAGACTTCTTCTACTTCCCTCATGAAGAAGATGCTCGAGGGCGTGGAGATCGTCGACAAGAGCGTCCAGAAGGAGTGGACCCGGGTCGGAGGGCCATCCCGAAGACAGGTTCCGTGAGGCCTTCAGGAAGTGGGTTGAGAGGTGGGAGAAATGTATTCGAATCGACGGAAGTCATGAGGAAAAGATGTGTTAAAGTTGTTTTCGTTATAATTACCTCCGCCGAAGGAGGTATTGTTTTCACTGGCGTTTGTTGGTTTGTTTGTTTTGTCAGCAGGATAACTCAAAAAGTACTGAACGGATTCAATGAAACTTTGTGAAGTTGTTGGAAATGCCAAAAGGAACAGTGATTAAATTTTGGCATCTCTAAGTGCTTTTTTTAATATGCAAAATGAGCAAAATAACTAAATGAAATGGGGTCTCTATTCAGGGAAGGAAAGAACAAACGCTAAAAAAATATTCATGACGTATTATTGTTCATATATCAGCTCAGGACTATGTTTAACCCAGTGACGTAGCTGAAACTTCTTCCGTCTTCCCATCTCTGAGTGCTTTTTTAATATGCAAAAGGAGCTAACAGAGAGAAAACAATGATTAGAGATAGAAAATCGGGCGTGTGAAAGGAGAATGTTGAATGGGAATGTTGTGGGGATCGGCGGAGGTACACCTCTCTGAGTGTATACAGCCTTTAGTTGAAATTATATTTATGATTCTTTTTTCCGCATATTTATCCGAAACAGCCTCGTATATATATATATATAT
>CP045890.1:35491253-35535935 GCA_013387185.1 Caligus rogercresseyi
CTCGTTTCAGGCCCAATCCCCATGACAAGGTTAGTGAAAAAAGTTGGCTTTCGGAGATGTAAGCTAATTTATTTTGCCAGAGAAAACAAAAAGCATTTTCCACTTTGTTTTTAAAGCAGTCGAATTACGAGTGTATCTCAGTAAGTGAAAGATACGTGGAATAATGATTTGGTTCCATGTCGAATTTTTTCCAATATTGATGCAAGTATTGCTTTAGAGTGATAAACTTTTCGATGTTCGCCTTAGTCGATACTTCTCTTGAAACAACATTTCCAAGAAGATAAGCACTATGACAATAGTTTCAGCGACGTACCTTTCAACTCTCACTTATTTGTGTGATATTCATTTTTTGCTTTCATTTACAGATATGCCTAAGATAAGTGAGAATAGTTCTAGTAGATCGAAGGCTCTTTTATTGCCAACTTCAGATATTCGGATGTTTCCAACTAGTAAAGAGATGTTATGAGTGTAAAGCTGAACCCATATTTTTCGTCCATTGTTAGATATCGTCGAGTATTCTTAGGAGACCATCAATCACAATAAAATAGTTTAGGAGAAACACTTCCAGAAACTTGATGATTTCGAGGACTGCTTCGAATATTTCGTCAATGTTTTATCGACGTTATCTAAGGTATTATATTTATGGTTCTATTATTTGCTTCCTTCATGAAGAAATAAGTTATTTCTTGTGACTATATATGAACCCAAAAGAAGAAAAAACAAATCATTCAGAATGAATGGCTCATTCTTTGTATTGAGAATGAGCAGATAACAAAAACTTGGGTAAGAAAAATAAAAGTTATTTTTTTTTGCGTCCATGTATTAGGAAAATGGAAAACTTTCTTTTTATGACAACATAAATCAACTTAATATCCTTTCATGGTAAATTCAAATCAATTAAAGGATTAGGCCGAAAAATTGAAGTTATTGGAAATAAATCAATTTATTATTTTCTTTCAAATCATACTTTGAAATCTTTTTGATGTATCAAGCATGAGATATTTTTAATATAATGCAATAGGTAAATATTTATTTTATTATTTTATAAGTATATATTCAATACATTGCCGTTAAATAAGACTGCTGAGGTATAAATATTACACGTAAACATAAAATTGTACCTATCTGTTTTAAAACAATATAAATATCATTTCATTTTCCTGTAATTAAAAGCCCTTCTGTAGGTTCGCATGTTGACATAAGATCATTTGATCTAGCCGAATTGCATGTCAGATTTTCAAGATTGGATATCATACTTCATCATTTATATTTACGTATCCGTTTTTTTTTTTATAACTTTATTTCTCAATTAGTTTTAGAATCTTGTCATGTTATATACATATATCAAGTTAGGGAGAACAAACACTGGTAAATGAACGTAATAGACTTAATGTACATGAACATAAAAATAAGAAGAACAACCAAACATGGCGTGCTTCAGGGGCTATGTTTCACGATAAAATTTAATATTGGGGTAAAACTTTCTGGGAGAGGATTTTTTGCACATCTAAATTTATATAGAATAAACTGCAATTTTGCAGTAAAATAATTTATTTCATTTTCGTGGGGGCCTATATAAAAATAAACAAACTGTTTTGACCTTAAGGATAAATTAAAAAGAGTAAAAAATAAATGTTTTATTTGGTATAAAATTTTATCTATGGTTGGGCACTCGAATAAAAAATGTTTTGATGTTTCTAAAGAATGCTTACAGAAAAAGCACATCCTTTCTTCTTGCGTTTTTCCATGCACACTGCCCAAAGACAGCGTGTTTGTGATAATTCTATATTTCAGCCAGAATAGCGTATGATTTAAGTCACTTGTGTTAAGATGTCTAATCACCGTCTCCGCTGGTGAAGGAATGTTGTATAAATCCTTTCGTATCTCTATTTGCTTTAAATACTGCTTGTCCTGCCTTTTTTTAAGTAAACCCATTCTCAGGGTCCTATTCTTCATCCCTCCCAGGAAGCCATAAAAACTATTTCTCGGACCAAATTCTCTCTTCCTAAAACTTATCGTATTTAAAATTCTCTCTCTTTCTAAAACCTCACTAAGTGTAAAATTATTTCCTTTATTAAAAATTTCCCCCAGAAAGGATATATTCCTTCTTATAGATGTATCAGCAATGCAAACTAGTCGATCATTCCCCTGAACTGGCTCTTGCCATTTCATTTTTTCTAATATTAAATGGGATATCTCTCTGTTGCCATCTTTGTTTTCCAGCCAGAAGAAACTAATCTCTTTGGACCTCTCAAGGACGTCAAGGGGACCTTTCCCTTTTTCATCTTCGATATCGCTACCTTTAAAATCGCTAAATCTTTGTTTTAAAAGCTCAGCCCACACCGAACCTTGCTCAAAAATACGTTTGAACCATGTGTAGGTCATGACCTTCCAGAAGGTTTTAAAGTGAAGCAATCCCAGTCCCCCTAAATTTTTGGGTGTGTTAATTCGTTTCCATGTAATTATTCTGCTGCTACCCTTTGGTAGTAAAAAGTCTTCGCACATGGCATCAATTTTTGTGCATAAATCATTTGACAGGGGTGTTTGCTTTAAGATGTGAGTTACTTTGGGTAAAATAAGGGAATTCCAAATTTGGATCCTCGAGGCAACATTTTTCTTTAAAAAGGATGCATACTTTGCTATTGCCCTACTGGTTATTTGTTCAATTGTTCTCAAGTTTTTTTGTACCCAAGTCCCCTCCAGGGAAATAAAGGTTCCTAAGATTTTCATAAATTGAGCTGGCTTTATATCTTGTAAATTAAAATTTATATCAAAGTTTGCTAAGATGTTTGACTTATTAAAATTAATAAAAAGGCCCGAAGCTTCACTATTTTTTGCTAAAATACGAAGAGTTTCTTTAAACGAGCATTCTATTTTATTTTGTGTCCCTGACAGAAGAATTGTTATGTCATCAGCAAAAGCTTCTAGCTTTATCTCCATTTGCCCTACTTTTACACCCTTTATATCTTGACATGAGTAAATATTCTCTATTAGGGGGTTTAAGGCAAAGACAAATAATAATGGGGAAATAGGGTCGCCTTGGCGGCATCCCCTACTCACGCAAAAACGGTTGTTTGTTTCTCCATAGTAGGTTGTTATATCACATAAGGTGATGGCTATATTTCTCAGAAAGACGTCCCCAAAACCATGCGCTTTTAAGCAATTTAAAATCCAAAGATGAGAAATGCTATCGAAAGCTTTCCTAAAATCGATGCCCATCACCGCCAAGCAATCATTTTCCCTCCCAGACTCTGCAATAGTGTCAGTAATGCCCCTGCACACATCCTCCATTGCTCTACCTGGTATAAAACCTTTTTGCGAAAAATGTAGCAACTTCGGCGCGACTCTTTTCAGTCTTTCAGCCAGGATCCCCGTGTAGATTTTGAAGGATGAATTTAACATGGTTAATGGACGGTAATTTTCGATGTTCCTTGGGTCTTTATCGGCTTTTGGAATTATAATGAGCTTGCCTGTAGAAATGTGTTTTTCAAAAAGTCCTTTTTGGTTTGCTTCTGCGAAAACTCTTTCCAGTAGAGGGGACAACAAATTACAATATTTTTTATAAAATTCCATGGGGAATCCATCAGGACCGGGGGATTTGTTTGTTTTTTTGAATTTTTTTATATAGTTACTAATTTCCAAAATAGAAATTTTATTTTCTAAATTTTTTATTTCGTTTTCTTCTAATTTTGTTACCTCAATTTTCTGGTCATAACCTACTTTTGAAATAAAATCTGCCGAGTTAAAAAGGCATTTAAGGCAGCGCTTGGTTGAAATTTTATTGCAGTCCTTACAATTAAAAAGATCTTGAAAATATTGCGTGATAAGACTGTTTATTTTAGAAGGGTCGGATACAATATCATTTCTTTTATTTATTAAAACTTTAATATCCTTTTTGTTTTTAAAACTTGCTTCTGCAATTTTTATCTTTTTTAATAGGATTTGTTCTTTCGGGACATTTTTGCAGCCAGACCTAATCAAGTGACCCTGCGAGAATGTATCGATAATATTATCTAATATTTCATTTTCAACCATCCCGTTTCTTCCGTTGGTTTTGCCCTTAACCAATTCTTCAAACTTCCTTTTTCTTTCTGCGCTTAATTTAGTTCCTAATTTTATGTACTCATTTCTTGCAAGGTCTAGGATAAGTTTAAGAGCGAAAGACGGATATTTTATTTTTGAATTGTTAAGATCCGATAAAACACCTTCCATCATGTTTTGAATTTTGCAATGGGTATTGGTGTCGTCTAAAAGTGTTGTATTAAGATGCCAATGTTGTTTACTTTGATGTCTTTTAACTGGCATATTGAAGGTAGCCAGTAAGGGAGAGTGATCAGATTGAACGTCTTCGATTGGTTTACAGTCTACAGTCCTAGATATTAATCCTGTACTAGCAAAAATGTAATCTAATCTAGCACTTTTAAAAGCGCCAGAACTATTTTTGATAAAAAAGGTGTGGTCTGGTGATGCAGTTAGCCTATTGGCCACATCTCCAAGACCTCTTTTTTCCAGTATATCTTTGAAAACTTTGGTGGCCCTTTGGTTATTTTCTTTCTTGTATCCAAATGTGTCTCTGCACTGATCTAAAACTAAGTTAAAATCTCCCAATAAAATTATTTCATTGTTATCTTTATTTGGCAAGGATAAAAATTGTGAGTCAATTTCTTCATAAAATTGAGGATTGTCATCATTGGGACCATATACTGATACTATTCGTATCAAACATTTGTTAAAATTACATTCTAAAATGGCATAGTTTCCGTTCAAATCTTTAGATATTAGTTGTGGTTTTAGTTTTCTCTTAACTGCTACTAAAATGCCTCTCGAGGGGTGGTTTGACTTTTTTTTTCTTGCTGGAACTAAAAAAAATCGTAATCGTTTGGAAAGGGACATTCCAAGCCAATACCCATCATACGTGTATCGCAAATAGAGAGTACGTCAGGATTGTGCATCAAAAGGCTATCAATGGTTTTCTTTCTTTTTGTTAAATTCGAAATAGAATTTACATTTGCAGTTATAATTTTTAAACGAGTAGTCATGTTTAAGGGAAAAAGTAAAGGGGAGGGGATACAAAACCAAATGACTGCATAAAACAAAACAAATAATAAACACAGTACGATAAAACAATAAAAAACATTGTTCATACGACCTTATACGGACTGTTCTCTCTTGATCTTTTCCCGGTCGAGTTCTGGCCCGGACTACCAGACCTTTTCTCTCGGGGTTCTTTGGGATTTCGAGTACGCGTTGTCTTCCTGTTTGGCTTTGCACAGAACAAACCAAGCGAAATGGGGATAAGATGTTTTTTGGGGGTTCGGAATATCCAGCCTTCGATTTGGTTTTCTTCATACCTAGTTCGAAGAGAGATTGGCCGTGCCGGCGTCCTCAGTTACTGTTTTTGATGAGTCCTCTTCTTTCAACTTTTTCTTACGGAGTTCCTCTGGGCTCCCCCGTAGCCTTTTAGACTTATTTTTGTGAGTTCTTTTCTCGTCATTCCCCTTCAAATTCATTTCAGGTCTCTTCCTTAGAACCACTTTCCATGCCTCTCTTTGAGACTGGATCTCGCTTGATGGAGCCTCCTTGGTAGTTTCTTCCCCATCCGAGCCTTCCAATTCTCCCAATCCTTCTCTTGAATCATAAACGACTTGATTTTCATCACCGTTCTCCTCCTCTTCTTCCAGAATCCTCACTTCGTCGGCTTCCTCTTCTTCCTCTAGGCGTGCCGCCTCCTCCGTTTTCCTTCCTTCGTCCGCTCCTTCTATTATTTTTTTCGCCAATCCCATTACGGTCGTAAAGTATTGTTCGAAGTCTGCGTAAGACGTTTTACTGGAGGCAGGCATTGTGCCTTATTATGCCCAAACCTCAGTATAAATATCATTTCATTTTCCTGTATTAAAAGCCCTTCTGTAGTTCGCATGTTGACATAAGATCATTTGATCTAGCCGAATTGCATGTCAGATTTTCAAGATTGGATATCATACTTCACATTTATATTTACGTATCCGTTTGTTGATATGTCTAATAACACGGGATTTTTCCTTAACGGCCGGACTCAAGCACAAAATACATATAGTTTCTAATAAATGATACTTTAAGTTTGATTACAGCCATTTTCCACTGTACCCTAATAAAATGACTATCACTGAATCTTACATTTGTAACCATATAATTTTTCAGTTTAATGGAGATATAAAAATATACATAAATATTAAGGAAAACAAAAAGGTTGTTTTGGCAACCACGATTTTTAATCGATAAAATGTTTATTTTATTCTCTTAGTCCGATAGTCAGAGTGACGATCAATTTATCGCCAGATATGAGCAAACAAAAAAGTCATTGTTTTTATTGAATATGACAATTGGTTTAGTCCATTATATTATGAGGACGAGTCCATTTAAAGGAGTCGTAAATATATGAATCGAGGCCCATGAAAGAATGATAATTAGTTTTTATGGGTGATATTCTTCTTTCTGAATGGATGTTCACTTCTCAACAGCCGCAAGTAAAGTGGTAATTTTTTATCAGAATGCTAACTGTTTTCTTATATTTCCCTCACCATTTCTTTCAACCATTTATTTTTCAACATAAATTGTTTTTTATCCCAAATAATTAAGTACGGAGTTTTGCCTATTTACGAAAAATAAAGAAGCATTGAAGAGAAAATAGCTCTATCGAAACTAACATCCTTTTGAATGATGATAAATAAAATTGACCTTTCCCTCACGGAAGTCAAGGTCATCACATAATAGAGCATACTCCTACTTGGCTAAGGCACTCTTTTTATAAATTATTGATTTGCTTTGTTATTTCAATGATAAAGCCAGACAACTCTATCGTGAAGCTGACTTTGCTCATCGTACCAAACTAAAAACTGAAGCAATTCAAGACTTCTCTCGCTCGAGATTGAGGTGTATTGAGGAAGAAAGAGGAAGAAGCTTGAAAAAAAATCCCTTTTCACAAAAACTGGAGAAGTAACGAATGAACCCGAATATATATGCAAGGAAAAACATTACTATTCAGAGGTATATGATTGTTTCGACTGTGAAAAAAGTCGTAAGTGCATGAGGTGTTTGATTAACGATGCTTCCGTTTGCAACATATAAAAGATAAAAAGATGATTCAATGGCTAAAAGTGATAAGGACAACGACTTGTTAGAGCAGTATCAAGCACAAGATGAAATAATGATGTCAATCTTAGAAGCTAGACAAACCACACGGCTTCTCAGGATTCACTTTCAAATTTTTGAAAAAATACTTTGATCTTATATCCTCCATTTTACTTCGATTTTATAAAATATTATGGCTGTAGGATACTTCCCAGAGGAAAGATGCATTATTTGGATATATCATTTTAGCCGATCGACTGAACCTCGTTGTAAGGAAAATTTTACACCCCATCCAATATTGTTTTATCAAAACAAGCGTATGGAAATATATCTTTTAGTCTTCAGACTTAGATAATTCAAGAAATAATCTCTCTTTGATAATGATTTACTTTTCCTAAAACATTCGACACACTGTCTCACAAATTCATAATTCACATCCTTTTCAGAAAAGAATTGGGTGATTTTATTATAAGGATGTTGGGAACAATTTTAGCTTGATCCAGAACTGTTGTTCACTATCTGAGCCTTTTTAAATAAAAAGGTGTGAGACAAGGAAACCAAAGGGACGCATTGCTCTTTATTTTGTGCTGGGATCGTTTAATTAAAAAACTTAACACCAACTGCGAACTCGTCAAACTTAAGTGGCTCAGTTATGCTAATGATATGACAAAGAATTTTGGGAGAAGTCCACTTCAAAGTATTGGTCGAGGAAAACCATGAAAACCCCAATATATTGAGAACTTTTGTAATGGATGATATTTTTTTGTACTCCTTTTATTAATTATGTGAAGAGTTGTTGAATATTCTATTCCCTGATTTATTGCGCAAAAAGACATACCAAAATTACTTTCAGTCTTGAAGTTATTGTTGGCATTGCCGCGTCACAGTCCAAAAATTATAATTATGGTTCTAGGTATTTTTGCCACTGGAGTCCTTTGCCACCTGGAAGCCTTGCCCCCACAATTGAATGACCAGTCCGGTATTACAGTGTGTTTGGTGAATAATGAAAGTAAGTCTCTACTAGTGAAGGAGGAGAAATAATATTCTTGAGCTTTAATTCTTATATTTATCAGAAATTTCGTTTAGTTTTAAGTAATATTATAAATTCCTTTGTTTATATACGACACAGAATACTGCTGAACGATGTTTCACTGCTATTGAAGGGAATAAGCTCTCTATATCTTTATATCTCTATGGGCAAAACCTATTGAGAAATAAAGTGGCGAAACCTCCATATACATCTACAAAGCAATTATGAATAATTATAGTCATGAAATTGTGTCTCTATACAGGGAGTAGGAAAAGAACAACGTAAAGAAAGATCCCTTGACGTCATACTCTTAAAATATTAAATCAAGATTATGTCACTGGTTGTTCAAACTCCTTTCTCTTCTCGTCATTCTTTAAAAACAACATTACATAAAACAAAACGAAATTTCTTCTAAATATAAGAAATTAAGGCTTAAATATATATTATCTCTCCAGGGCCAGTTTTTGCTATGGGCAATGTGGGCGACTGCCTAGGGCACAATCTATTTGGGGGCGTCCATCCAAAAAAATAACAAGTTTTCTACTCTAAAACTGCTAATTTCCGAGTCAAGTTAGTGAACAGGTCACTGGGGCGCCCTTACCATCACGTTAACTGGCTGTAGAGTCATGTATAGAGGTTGCGTGTGTCAGAAGAAAAGAATGAGAGCATTTCCACACAATATGGATCACGTCCCAATCTCTATTTCTTCCGGACGCCGCTCCGAGCGGTAGCAGGATGTGGATGCGGCTTCAATATAAAACATCCGGTGACTTTTCAAGGTAAGAAAACATTGTATACCTACACCATCTAATGGTAAGTTCTTCAAAGAGGTTGAACTGATGGTACAATTTGACCCAATAATGAAAACCGTGTCCAAAAAAAGTACCTCTGATCACACCAGCTACCTCAGTCACGGCATACAAATGAACTAGTTGATTTGTTCAGCAGCAAGATACTATCCAAAATGGTGAATGACATCAAGCAGGCAAAATATTTATCCATTACTCTTGACTGCACGCCAGACATCAGCCCCACCGAACATCTGTCAGTTGTAATTCGTATGGTATCACTGACAGATCCCTGCAAAAAGGAACATTTCATATTTTTGGGGGGGCAAAGGAATCAACAGGTCTGCATTTGGTATCTCTGATTTGGCAACGGGTCAAACATGAAGGGGAAAAACAATGGTTTCAAGCTAGGCTTCTACAAATGAATCTGTGTCGTACTCTTAGGTATAATAAAACTCCGGACTTGTTAACACTTAAATAACTATATTCTCACTAATTTATAAAGCCGCCAAAATATATTACAAACCCCCTCCTAGTGATGAGACGGCCCAGAGTGATGAACCAGTCCAGTTCATTGTTCGAACTCTTGCTACACGGCCCCATGATGTTAACATCACCTTTAGTTTTGAAGCAAGGAAACTTAGTCAACCCGATTCCTCAGTCGTATGTCTGAAGAGTGTCTTGGTACTCCATTAACGTCTGCTTGGAAAGGAGAAACGACTTTTGTTATAGTTCCCTCCAACCATTTTGTCGTGCAATTTGCATTGTTTGGTTTCCCCCAAACTTCATCGCCCTTGACAAACTCTCCTGCCTCCGGTGTAGTTCTTTCTGTCTGCTTTCCATCTATCATAGAAATCTGCCATTCTCTCTTGAAAAGTTTATCAGCAGGAATCACTTTATCTTCCGATCTTGGTGATGCATTGTACCAGAACACACACGTTGATACAGGACTGCCCGTTCTTGCTACCATGGATTTGATAGTCCTATGTTTTTCTCCCCTATACCGTTGCCTGATGGTTTGTAGGCGCACCTAAAGGACAAGGTAACGTTCCAGGATACCATAAGGTTGGAAAACGCTTTTTATCTTAACGTTCTACCATTTTCGCAAAGAACTTCCATAGGAGGGCCCATATGACCAAACAATTGACCCACAGCGATGCACACCTCAAATTCACTCTCGCTCCTTATGTACCTAGGTCCAAGTGGAGAATCGGCTGGGTCCGCAATCCACAGCAGTGAGATATTTTTCTTTGCCAACGTGTGTGACATGGATGGCAATTTTGTCCCAGATCTTCGCCACAGAGAGTTTCCCCCCTCTAAAGTCTTAGGTGCTGGATCAATTGATGTGCATTCTTCGCATCCCTGGATTGCCCCCGCTACTTCGTCGGCTGTGACCTCTTTATCCAGTTTCCTGGCGAAATGAAGGGTTTTCTCTCGTCCCATATGATTCATGTCATGAATTTCCCGTATTCGTTCTGGTGTTATACTATTCGCAGAATTGCATAGAGACATTTTTCCTTTAATTATCCAATTCTTGGGTACCCTAGTCAGTACGTCTGCTTTATTCTTGGCTGAGGGGACAAGAACGATTTCCCATGAGATGTTGTAGGCTTCCAAAGTTTCTTTTAGTGTTGAAATGCTTCGTTTTACAAGCATCTCAGAGAGGCCTGACACTCTTATCTTTTTATTCCAGTCCTCAACGATCTCAACCAAGCAAATACAGTAGCCGAATCGGTCATTATGTTAAGAGTTTCAGCTCCCCATTTGGTAGCAAGATTTACTCCTTTAACTATCGCAGTCAACTCAGCTAAATTAATATGAGCCCCGTCTTCTTTTTTCCTCAACCATGCACCATCCTCGATTACTACTCCATTTTTGCACAATAGAGCTCCATATGCGATTGAACTAGCGTCGGCCCACAATTGAAAAGAACCTCCACTTCCCTTCGACAGGATCATCACGAGTGATTCTTGAAATCACCTCTTCCAGTAGATTTTCTACGAAGACTCCCGCTTTATCGTCCCATTTTTGTCCTTCAAGCATCTTTTGATGTAACTCGTTGCGACCCTCAACCAACCGACAATAGGGAAATGACCAACGAGTTTACCACACAATGAGAATACCTCTCTCTTGTGACACCTGGGTTCACAGCAAGATCAGCACAATTTGGTCTTCTCCACCACAAAGTCCCATCCTTTGTTTCCAATTGCAAACCGAGGACTTTTGACTTGCTCAACAAAACGTGTTCTTTGCATTGTAGTCCAAATTTCGCTAGATGGTCCCTTACGTCAGTCACCGATATCTTGTCCAGGTTAACTATTAGATCGTCGTAGTAGTGATCCACAGAATCTTTCATTCTTGGGTTTAACGACAAGGCCTTGGCTATGATGTCTTTATTATTTCTGGTGCACAGTTTAGTCCCAACCCTAGACGGCAAAGTTGGTAACATTGGCCCTTGTACCTTATGTTTTGGTATCTGCTGCACTTCGGACTGACTCCTATTTGCATGTAAGCATCTTTCAGATCCAACAATGCACAATTCTCAGGCCATTGCCTCCACGCCCGCAGCTTTTCCCCGCAGACATCAGCTTCAGCACTGAGCATTCCACAAATTTGTTGAGCTCCCTAAAATCCAAAACGGGTCTCACTTTGTCCTTGGTTTCCTGATAAACGGCCATAAGCGGTATAACTCCTTAGTGACTTTCTTCGCTCTTGACCAACTATCCACTTTGGATCCATCTATTCACTTCACTCGCGAACCTCGTCCTTCACCTCTCGTCAACGTTGTACTGTCCGACCCGACCTTGGATATTGGGATCTTCAATCAATTCCCACTCTACAGACCAACGATCGCCACAAAAAGAGGCCCTAAAATTTCTTCCCATGGCAGACACCTCGGGACTCGGTTCGACCTCACTCACTAATGCTGGGGCACAACTCCTCTTAACAGCGAGAAGTTAAACTGCGCGAGGACATCGGTGCCCAAAACAACGTCAATCCCAGGCATCATGCTAGAACTAAGGATACACTCATTCCAGACAGACTTCCCCACGAGCTCGATCCTCCTCCATGATGTTCCTTGGCACACAGAGGTCCTTCCATCGAAAGCTATCACCCGTACGCTCTTCTCCTGAGCTCTTTTTTTGCCATGTGGGGCTCATACCCTGAATTTGGTTGTGGCGTATGCTTCCAAGGCTTCAACTGATGCAATGAATTATTTTGGCATCCTACACAAGCTTTTCACCCTCTTTTCAGCCTCTACCCAGAGATGGACCATTCTAAAAAAATATGTGGACATCACTTTGAAGATGTAGACAGACACAAGGTGGGAAAGTAAAGTGAAGAGTGTCGAGCCCCTGAGATATCAGGAAGCTGCTGTGAGAAAGGCACTGATTGAAGGTGAGAGATCACACTAAAGACCCCCATCATCATAGTTGAGGCCCCGTCCTTATCAGAGGAGGCGGAATCCTACCGCTTCAGCATCTGTAAAGTGGGATGGTACGACATCTTGAGCCAGACACACCATGTGAGCAAGTTGAAGCAGTCTCCCAGCATGCAAGTAGATGTGCAGTCTGTCTTCTCAAAAAGATCGAGAAATACCTTCAAAGCTATAGTGCAACAGGCTTTATGACAGCACAAATGTGGAGAAATGAATATTGACAACAAAAGAAACTGAGATCCACAAAGCGTCATTTAACCTATGTGGCATCTGATGAACCTTTGAGTGATGCTCTGAAGAAGCTGGAGGTCACATTTTTCAATGTGTTGTTGATGCTGTAACTTCAGCCATTCGGGAAAGATTTTTCACATAGGAGAATTGAGATAGAAGTTTGGAGTGCTCTCTAATTTCCAAAACCTCGCAGACAATGAGCTGCAAAAAGAAAGTGGACCCTGCAAACTACACTGCACTTTAAGGGTTTACCAAATGTGGATGGCAGAGAGCTTGTGCAGGAGCTGAAGAACTTGCCAGTCCCTCTCATCCAAGTCCATGACTCTGCTTGAGCTGCTGACTTTTCATCCATCAGAAAGAGCTTAAGAAATCTACCCCAATCTATGGACAGCACTTAGAATTGGTCTGACTCTTCTGGTGAACAGTAGCCGAGCAGGAAGGAGTTTCTCCTATTTAACCTTATAAATACATACTGAGGCCTACAATGTCACACTGGCCTCTCTGGACTTGCCCATCATCAGATTCACATACAATTGCACAAACAATTTCATATGACGATGTAATTGATGATTTTGGCGTCAAAGAAGGCAAAAGAGTCGATTCAGTTAATGATTAGTACTTTTTAAATTTATTATTTATTATAATAAATTGACTAGTGGAAAGATCCCTAGAAACCATAAGAAATCAATGCATATTCCTTCTAAAAACAATTTAAATATAATCAGAAAAGCTTATTATTTTTATCTTTATTTTTTTTTTGCCTATATGGTTCGATAGAATTGCATCCGACCAGATATAAACATAAGCATTATAGCATTAAAATTAGTCCTATCAAACCGAGGATCTTATCAATGAGGTAGACCAAAAATGACCATTCCCTCTCGGGATTCGAACCTGCGCACCCCAACCTTGAGAGTTGAACACGCCTGGACACTCACGATTTAGTTTCTGATTAATGATGTTAACGGACTCAGATTCATTCCAAATTCATTTACCGGTCATTGAATGATTTGGCTCTTAACGCAGCAGAAGTCCTTGACGATCCGGCTTCTTCTTTGTCGGTGAACGGAAGTTTGGGACGTTTGGAACATAAATGGAACAGTATCATTCCTTAGTTTTTGGTATTTTATTTTGCGATTTCTCGTATTCATTGGGACTTGGGAAGAAAGTTCGTATATTTGAAGTGTTTTGAGCATTCTTGATAACTCGAAAAAGGTGCCTAATGACTTGTTTGACAAAGGAGGACATTTTTCATCGTTTCATTTTCATTTGAGATCTTTCTCCTTTTCCTTGGAGGGAAAATAGTGGAGAGATACTACTCCTTTTGCACTGTTCCTGTATCCTTGATTGCATCCAGTAGCACAAACTTTTTTCTAATTGTAGATATTTATTTGCATGTTAAAATAGAAGTATGAAACAACAAAATTGCAACAACACAAACTATTTTATGTCCTTGTTTACTCAATGTACATATATGAGAAATGGTATAACCCCTTACCGACGTCTTCCCATGAGATATAAAACTAGAGAGCTATTGAGTCTTCAGAGAATCCGTCCTTGTGTCCAATATAAATAAATCTTTCTATCTCCTATGACAACTACGATGACGTACTACATATCACACTTCGTTATATTTGGACACAGAATACAGCTGAACGATGTTTCAAATGCTATTAGAGGGAATAAGCTCGCTATATCAGTATATCTCTATTTTAAGAGTAGACGTCGAGGGATCTTTCTTTACGTTTGTTCTTTTCCAACTCCCTGAATAGAGACCTAATTTGTCATTATTTATATTATTCATAATTGCTTTGTAGATGTCTATGAGGTTTTGCAACTTTATATCTCAATAGGTTTCGCCCATAGAGATATAATGATATATATAGCTTATTCCTCCCAATAGCAGATAAACATCTTTCCTGTATTTTGGGACACAATGACGTATTTCTTGAAGAATCCAATAAGCTCTCTCTGTCTTATATCTCTATGGTCTTCCCCAAACAAACTATAGAAGAGAAAGAAATGACGTCATATGAAGAAACAAATAAAATGAACTATTTGTAAGGCTATAAATTGTGTATTAAGTGAATTAAAAGAGGGAAGATGTAGGCACTTAGCCAATGAATGCTGTGGAAGCAGAGAGTAAGGAGGTATTAAGTGAAATTAAGAGGGGGAAATTTGTAGGCATTGAGTTAATGAATGAGAAGAGGGTAAGGAGATATATTTATTAAATAAAACAAAACATACCTACTTACTGTATCTATATTTCGGACGAATACCAATAATTAGAAGCCTAATACTAAGTATAAAATGAAGAATAATTTTATGGCTAGTTCTACGCTATACTACAAGGTTTAAATACAAAATTTATATTTAAAATAGATCTCAATAATGTAAAAAATGAATAGAACCTTATGATAAGCAATCAATAATTTACACGTGCTCAGGACTAGAGTTTTGTCGTGGCATGATATTCCATATATATTCCATAAATCAAACGCGACCAAAATCAGGCATTCATCTTTTGTTACTATTAATTGATTGTAACATCGGCTTGCGTTCGAACTGACACCTATTCTCACTCTAAGCATATATTTACTAGTACCTGCAATATCACAATTCTTTTGATAAAACATCCTTGTATTTTGAAAATTATAAATATAATACACTACTTAAAAAAAAATCCCCAAATTAGAGATAAACCGCAGCAACGCTACATCAATACTACAAGATGATTAAAAACTTGCTTATATTTTTGGACACTTTAAATTGGATTAGAGGTATTTCGAAAACTGAACAATGTTCGAGGTTCTAAGAAGAAGCACTCTTATGGACATCAGGATATTATTCTTGAAACTATCTTAGTATGAAGATATGATCAATTCGAAAGTATTTATTTGAACTTAAATAAGAAATTTATCATTAATATAATCTCCCTTAATTTAAAAGATTGTACACAAATGGTTTAAAAGGTAATTATGGGATTTAATTAAAGACAGTGGAGTATTAGGCCAATTTTGATATAAAAATAAATATTCCTTGTGTGTTTTGTTAGTCAATAACTTTAACCTCCATGAGGCTTTTCACAACTATATTACATTAATAATGCTACAATCCATAAATGAAGATAGGTTTCGTTGCTATGGGCTTAACCAACCCCTTCACACACTTGGTTTAGGGATTGGTTAATATATTTTTTATTTTTTTGCATCCACCATGTTTGAATCATTCTCATTAAGGCCTGTACTTCAATTGCGACTTCGCCTCTCCTCCTGGAGGCATCATCTATTTCAATCTGGACTTAGCTTATGGCATCTAGTTTGATCTCGTCCAACCGACTGATTTTGTGTATTTCTTAAATGTGTCTATTTACCTCCGCCGAAGGAGGTATTGTTTCACTGGCGTTGGTTTGTTGGTTTGTCAGCAGTATAACTCAAAAATACGGAACGGATCGGATGAAACTTGGGTGGAGTTGTTGTAAATGTCAAAAGTACAAGTGATTGAATTTTGGCATCTCGAGTGCAGAATTAAGATGCAAAACGAGCTAAATACTAATAAATATTTCAAGTTAGCCTACTCTGCCATAGATGTCGCTATGCTGTAAAATCGGGTGCCGGGAGCGTCTTCCTCTCGGAATTCCGCGAGGGGGAACCCCCCCCGTCCCTCTACACCGCCCCAGTCGTCGTGAAATCCCCCTCGGAAGGTTCATAAGACCCCGTGACGGCGGAGGTTTGCACTCTCTGAGTGTATATATGCCTCTAGTTACCTCCGCTGAAGGAGGTATTGGTTTCACTGGCGTTGGTTTGTTGGTTTGTTTGTTTGTTGGTTTGTCAGCAGGATACTCAAAAAGTACGGAACATTTCGGATGAAACTTGGTGGAGATGTTGGAAATGTCAAAGTAACAAGTGATTGTGAATTTTGGCATCTCTGAGTGCAATTAAGATGCAAAACGAGCTAAATACTAATAATATTTCAAGTTAGCCTACTCTGCCAATAGATGTCGCTATGCTGTAAATCGGGTGCCGGGAGCGTCTTCCTCTCGAAATTTCCGTCGAGGGGAACCCTCCCCCGTCCCTCTACGCCGCACCAGTCGTGAAAAATCCGCCTCGGAGGTTCATAAGGACCCCGTGACGGCGGAGTTTTGCACTCTCTGAGTGTATATATGCCTCTAGTTGTTTCTGTTTTTCAAACAAATTCACATTTTTATTGATCGAAGAATCGAACTGAAGTTATCTTTTCAAGAAATATATAAACTTCACATATGTAACCAAAGGGTATTGAAGTCTAACACCTTTGGTTATCTAGTCGAACTGTTTTTTTATTTCATTAGAGGTTTTCCTTATACCTCTTTTTACAAATATAAAATCTTATTTAACAAATTTAAATTAATATATAATGTACAAAGGAGCAGAGAGAAGGGCTCTGCTACAGTGCTCCCCCCAGTGACGAGTAGGAGGAACGAAAGAACAAATGAAAACAGAACTCCCTACTCCACGTCAAGGCGACGGATATCTTGCAGCACATTCCAGGCTATCAGGCAAGTTAAGTAGGGTGGAGTTCAGGTTTGTCGAGATTGATGTGAGGAAATGTTATCCTAGAGGCGAGTAGTTCTAAGAGATATAGATAGTTTTAAGAGATATAAGCAGATACGTACTCTCCCCCCAAAAATTGATCTTTTGATATATGTGTATGAAGTTTGAGGTGAAGTGAATAAGTATTATATACTTATTTTTTAAATAAAATGATGGAGAACCACCAACACCATTCCAAGTGGGATCCGGGTGTACTGGAAGATCCAAATAAAAACAACAGCATGCAATGGGAGACTGTTGCTTACAATAAATGGGGCAAAAGAATTAGAGCCCCAAATGAAACAAACAAAAACCCTCAAATAGAGGAAACAAAAGTGCCCCATAAGGAGGGCTGTAAAGAATCCCAAAAGGGTATAAAAAACTCAAAATGCAGCTTCCCACAAAAGGGGAGCAGTCAGTCAAAAATGGTCCTAGTGACAAAAAACGAAGGAGAGAGGGTCATTCTAATGAGACTCCTCCTTCTAAGAGAACCCAAGGCCCTCAAAAGCCTAAACAGAAAAGACAATTCCTCTACGCTGAAATTGCAAAAGAGGCTAATGAAATCGTCATTGTTCGGACGAACGGCGATCACATTTCCATTGGGAATGGAATAAAGTCATCCAAATTCTCGACACGGACTACGTTCGTTGCTTGTCGGCCCCAAACGAGTCTTTACCAAACTACGAAGGGCGTAAATATACCAACAAAAGGGCTATAATTTACGTCAATGATGAAGCTTCTGGCCAATATATAAAAAGAATTATTAAAATCATACCCCTTTGTTATCCACATCTTGGCTAGAGGCTGAGAGAATGAGGGAAGAACGAAGGGAGAAAAAGAGACTCACGGGATTCATTCGCGGAGTTACTGGCAATATTGGGGATGAAGTTCTCAGTAAAATTATTGCACATCAGTGCACCATTCTAGGAATAAAAGGCATGGTTGAAGTTATAAGATCAGAACTCACAACACTGGGCAAAGTTCTTCACATTTGTCTAGATAAACAATCCTTTGAAGGCCTCCAAACTGTAGACTTTACACTCAAAATTGCTTCTGCAGGTAAAGTGCGTTTCCAGGACCCGCGAAATGCGCCCATTTTGGAGCAGGAAGAAGAGACTGAGGATGAAGAAGACAATACGCGTAAGGACAAACATCAAGGATCTGAAGAGGAAAAGAAACAAGGGACAGAAGAAAAAAATCCTAAAGAAGGGCAACACGGAAAAGAATTCACAAAAGAACCTAGCCAAAACAAGAGCACGACTTCTGAAGACACATGCGAAAATTTGGATAGGGACAACAGTGGTGGTCTAAATCCCGAAGACAAAAAAACTCCAGACAAACAAACAGAAAGACATCCAAAACGGCACTTACCAGTAATAAAAAACAGGGTAAAATAGACAGGTTCTTCTGTGATGCAGCAAGTGTCCTTCTTAAACCTACACCACCAACAAATAAACAATAATGATTAGCTGTGCTTACATCAATACGCAACACTCCAAAACAGCTAACTCAGAGCTTAAATTAAGAAAATATGGGATCGCCTTAATAACCGAACCATATATCTATAGAGACTCAACAAAAAGCCTGAACTTGAGTGGATATACGATTCATTGTCAACCGGGTTCAAAACCAAGGGCCTGCATTCGCACCGCGAATCACTTGAATGCCTGGTTTGTTCCCGAATTCTCTGACAGAGATATATGCACAATATGTATCAAGATAGAAGAATCACTAACGTATATATGTGTAGCATATCTAGATCAATTATTAGCTGTTGAAAATGAGACACTATTAAAACTTATAAAACATTGTGAATGTGCCAAGAAACCGCTTCTACTTACCATGGATTCCAACTCTCACAATCGTCTTTGGGGTAGTAAGGATACTGACGTAAGGGGAGAAATTTTGGAAAATATCTTCGAGGTAAACAACCTTATCGTTGTGAACGAGGGAAATGAGCCTACTTTTCTCACTCAACGTGCCAGCTCAACCATTGATATCACAATTATGAACCAACACGCCTTCAGAAAGTTTGAAATCAAGGGATGGCATGTGGATCCTAGGCCATCTATGTCTGACCATCGATACATAGTATTCACCTTTGGAAAATATAAACCAAGTGCTGAACTATCTAGAAACTTTAGAAAAGCAGACTGGAACTCCTTTAGGCACTACACAGAAATGATGACACTACCAAAAATATCTCCCGACGCAAATGCTATTGATCAATGCGCCGAGATGCTTATCAAAGTAATAAATAAGGGGCTTGATATAGCCTGTCCACTAAAAAAATGATTAATACTAAATCAGTGCCATGGTGGACTAAAAATCTTGCTAGTTTGAGACAAAAACTTAGAAAGCTCGAGCCAAAACGTCATCATAGCTCTTTTCGAGAAGATTACCAAAACACTAGAAAAGAATACCGAGCCTCATTAAGAACACAACAAAGAGAATCTTGGAAAAACTTCTGCACCAGCGCTGAAAGCACAAAGGACATTGCCAAACTAATTAGATGTCAAAAAGCGATAGATTATTCTATAGGTCTTCTACAAACAAAAACTGGATATTCACAGTCACCTGATGAATCCCTGAGAATACTCATGGAGACACATTTTCCTAACTGTAGATTCAATGTCAACTATGAAAGCCCCTTACAAATAAATAAGTTTGACATCAACTTTGTTGATTGCAACAGGGTCAGGAATTCCTTTAATTCGTTTAGTCCATACAAAAGCGCCGGGCCGGACGGACTCAAGCCTATTGTACTTCAACAACTTGGTAGTAGACTAGTGGAATACATTACGG
Organism: Caligus rogercresseyi; assembly: GCA_013387185.1. Classification (NCBI taxonomy): domain Eukaryota; kingdom Metazoa; phylum Arthropoda; class Copepoda; order Siphonostomatoida; family Caligidae; genus Caligus; species Caligus rogercresseyi. The sequence goes on from CP045890.1 coordinate 35,511,225, forward strand.
ACCTTTACAAAGTAATTGTCAGCACGGGCTACACTCCAAAAAGCTGGAGAGAAATGAAAGTAAGATTTTTGCCAAAACTTGGTAAGGCTGATTATAGCTTGGCAAAGTCATTTAGACCAATTACCCTATCGAACTTCCTTATTAAAGGACTTGAAAGAATTGTGAAGTGGAAGGTTGATGAAAGCATCCCTATACTTCACTCACAGCACGCCTACACAAGAGGCCTATCAACAGAAACCGCCCTATCACAAGCCGCAGACATAATAGAGAAAGCCATATTCCAAAAAGAATGTACTCTTGCGGTCAGTCTTGACTGCACAGGTGCTTTTGATAACGTAAGATTTCTCTCTGCGGACTATGCAATGAAAAGACTGAGAATTCCAGAGAGTATCAGATTATGGTATAAAAATCTTCTTAGTACAAGAACAGTTGAAGCCGAGTTGAGAGGCGAAAAGGTCATCGTCAATCCAACGTGTGGCAGCCCACAGGGAGGAGTGCTATCCCCATTAGTCTGGAACACTATAATGGACACCCTACTGGCGAAGTTTAAAAAAGGTGCAATCAAAGTGGTTGGTTATGCTGACGACATTTTATTACTAGTAAGTGGAAAAAATCCCACCACACTTGCTAATGCAATGCAAGAGGCAATCAACACGGTTGTTGAGTGGGGAAGAAGAAATAGCCTTACCTTTAATCCAATCAAATCAAACGCCATAGTATTCTCTAAAGCATACAAACTACGGTCTAAATACTTCCCATGCTTAAAAATAGATGGTAAAGTAATTGAATATTCACCACGAATGAAATATCTAGGCTTAACCTTTGATCAAGGACTAACCTGGACAGAACATCTCAAAGAAAAGGCAGCAAAGTGTGCTCGTATATGGAACATGTCTAAGGCAATCATAGGCCAAAAATGGGGCTTAACTCCGGATAAAGTCCTATGGCTATATGAAGCAATGGTCAGACCAGTCATCACATATGGGTGCCTTACTTGGGGACATTCTATTACTTCAAAGAAAAACGGGATTAAAATCCTAAATTCAGTTCAAAGAAAAGCACTTCTGTCAATAACCCATACACTTCGCTCAACACCGACTGCAGGGATGGAAGCAGTACTGGGTATAACTCCTCTAGATATATATGTCCAAGTGCAAGCAACACAATCAAGATGGAGAACAAGGCATTTTCTGCGGAACACCTGGGATGGTATTGGCATCCTTCCAACACGTCGTGGACATAGGTTCTCTAGCGACAAAATTTTGGAGGAAGCCATCACAAACCATGAAAGTGACTTCATTAAGGGACAATTCATTTGGGTGGACAACCTTGAAATCCCCAATCCCGATACAATTATCTACACGGATGGTTCAAAAGATGATAAAAGTAATACTGGGTCTGGATGGGCAATTACTAGGGGTGACATATCATTACACCACTCAATGGTATCGCTGAACACAGAGGCATCAGTATTTCAAGCAGAAGTTGTGGCAATTACAAGATCTGTAGAAGATCTCCTTAATCAAGAAAAATTCTCCAAAAATATTATAATTAGATCAGACTCCCAATCAGCGATTGCAGCTCTTCTCAACCCACTTACAACTAGCGAGGTAGTGAAGAACTGTAAGAAGGTCCTGATTGAAGGAAAAAAGAAGAAAAATATTCACATTGAATGGTGCAAAGGTCATAATGACATAACGGGAAATGAATTTGCGGATCATCTAGCAAAAAATGGAAGTGTGAGCAAAATCCGGAAAAATGTCGGTGTTCCTCCAAGTTATATAAAGAAAACACTTAACGATTTCTTTTACAACAAATGGTGTCACCGATATAGAAATGACCAAAAGATGAAGCATACACGCTCCATGCTTAAAACCCCGAAGCCAAAACCCATCAAACACCGACATCAAGATGCCCAACTTCTTGTCCAAGCCTATACCGGACATGGACCATTTCTCTCTCATTTGAGTAAATGGAAAAACACGAGTGAAATATGTGATCTCTGTTTGGAAGAACCACAGACTGCTCATCATTTAATCTACAAATGCCCCGCTTTGTCCTACGAAAGGCACCTAGTTTCGCAAGAGGAGGATGAGGAAACAAAAATAATCAAGTTTTTAAAATGTACAAAGATGAAAAATGTTATAATGAAAAATTTTAATATATAAATATGATTACTTTACTTTTACTGTCGTAACACAGATACCCCAATGTGTGGTTGTGTTCTTTACTTTAGTTTATGTATATCTGTATATGTTTGTCTATTGTAAACAGTAATAAATTTCTAACTAACAAAAAAAAAAAAAATATGAGAATATACGATTCCATCTGGTAATCATGTTAGTGTTACCTGGATAGAAAGAGAAAGAGAAGGGAGGGAGTATTTTGCCTCACTTCTCTCCCTTCTTTTTTTCTCCTATCCAGGTTACACTAACTGCCGTTACCAAATGGTAATCGTATATTCTCATATCAAAAGATCAATTTTGGGGGAGAGTACGTATTTGCTTATATCTCTTAAAGTATAGCGATTTTTAGAACACAAAATATATCAAATGAAAGCTTGGTTAACCAGCTTTAATATTTTGGTATACTAAATCATATAAATTTAATAAGTAGAGAGTTATATGTACATTAAAAAAAGCCTATCTCGCGTACAAAATGACGCATATAATGGATTAAATACGTCAGAGACACAGTAAATTTTTGAGAGGATACCTTGACGCACATCTAAGAAACACATTATGATTTATTTTTTCAGAATCGATTTCTTATAGGTCAATACAGGCTCTGAATCATATGATGTAAACTCAGATTGTACTGAATTCTGAATTGATAGAATGCAACCAAGGTCATTTTTGGATTTATCATCTAAAGTTTTACTAAACTTAAAAGTACTATTTTACTCTGAAGCGAACAAGTCATCTTCTACAGGCGAGTGAAGTTAATTGATACAAAAAGCCATGAAATAAGCTAACAATACACACTCCCTTTCTTGCTTTGTTTTTACTGAAAACTTTGTTTTATTAAAAAACATCAAACATACGTCTGGTAGTAAATTAGATTTCCTTTAAATTAATAATATTATTGAAGTCTGTAACGTCCACCATTTTGAAGAAATTTGCGGAAAACTATATTTTTACTAAATTTTTAAAACTTTGACCTCGTTGCGCGACCTCGTAATGTTGACCGATTTGTTCAAACTTTGTATGTCGTCTTTTTTTATCACCAAGAAACAGAAAATCCACAAAGTCGCTAACATTTCAAACATTTGAAAATAAGAACAACCCTAATATATATATATATATATGTTCATAATTTTTTATAAATGAATATGATTAAATGAAGTAATACATTTAAAATTTTAATTTATAATTTGTTTCTGTGATTAATAAACATGAATATTCTTATGCATAATATTAAGTATCTTTAAATCATGTATCTGATATTTTGACCCCTATCTGAGTCAATATTGTTATAAGAGCTGAAACACATTATTTCACAATTTTTCATAATTATATTAATCTTTGCGTTCACATATTTACAAAATTCCAATGCAAATACTTACTACAGTAAAAAAAATAAACTTAATTTTTCTTTTATTCTGCAGGAAAACATAATCATACGAATAGTATTGTTGAATATAAGAACCCAAATAAAATATAATAAAAATCTTAGCGTGCACATATATAGAATATGTCATTACTTTAGAAGATTGATTGTATAAGTTAACACATTTTTCGAACTCTTTTTATTCTGAAACTTTATTGGTACACTAATATTGCAAATTATTTTTTGTGTTAACATATATTTTATTTCTATTTAGTTCATTATTAGATTTGCCATTTTTATGGGCATTGATGATCTAGAAACATGCAAAACATCGAGGAATTGTTCAACTGAGGTCTGGTGATAGTTTGTTTCTGCAACCAACATTACAAGTTTTATTGGTAAAATATTTTATAATTTATCCATTAACCTATAACCCTATTTCATTAAAGAACTATTAATATTTTTCTTTTTCCCAATCCCAACTAAAGAATAAAAAAAAACTAGAGGCATATAGTAGCAGTCCTTCTCTCTGCTCCTTATGTATATTATTATATTTAATTAAATTTGTGAAATAAGATTTATATTTGAAAAAAGAGGTATAAAAGGAATACCTCTAATAAAATATAGGACAGTTTCGACTAGATAACAAAGGTGTTAGACCTTCAATACTTTTGGTTACATTTGGTGACCCCGACTGATCCCGTCATCTCCATACTCCTGGAGAGGACGATGGTGACCCGTGAATATTAGTAAGAGACGCTTCGGCTCCAGTTATCTAAGATTGGCTTACTAGATTCAAGGCTTACCATACCTCCTGAACCCCGGCGTCCTCCTCGTCCCTTGACTCCCGCCGTCCTTTCCATACTCATGGAGCCTCGCCATCCTCTTTGCATTTCTGGAGCCTAGCCGTACTCTATCTTCTTACTACTGGAACCTCGCTGTCCTCGTCCTTCTCACATCTCGAGCTTCGCGGTCTTCATATTTACCAACTTCCTATAGGCTCTATAGGCTCCAGTGTATTTAATCGGCTTGCAGTGATTCCTGCAGTTTGAGTCGATCCTCGCTACATCGCCCTTCGCCGTCTTCGTGCCCAAGCCTTCCTACCGTCTCCTCGATGTCTACAACTCCTCCGAGCCCACTGCCACCTAGCCGTTCGCCGTCTCATTGAGCCATAGCCTCACCACGCTCACACAATCCAGCACTCTCCGTGCACTCAGAGAGTGCAAACCTCCGCCGTCACGGGGTCCTTATGAGCCTTCCGAGGCGGATTTTTCACGACTGGGGCGGCGTAGAGGGACGTGGGAGGGTTCCCCTCAACGGAAATTCCGAGAGGAAGACGCTCCCGGCACCCGATTTCACAGCACAGCGACATCTATTGGCAGAGTAGGCTAACTTGAAATATTTATTAGTATTTAGCTCATTTTGCATCTGAATTCTGCACTCAGAGATACCAAAATTTAATCACTTGTTCCTTTTGGCATTTCCAACAACTCCACAAAGTTTCATTCGAATCCGTTCCGTACTTTTTGAGTTATCCTGCTGACAAACAAACCAACAAACCAGTGAAAACTAGAGGCATATATACACTCCGAGAGTGTGTACCTCCGCCGATCCCCACAACATTCCCTTTCAAACATTCTCCCTTTCACCACGCCCGATTTTCTATCTCTAATCATTGTTTCCTCTCTGTTAGCTCATTTTGCATATAAAAAAGCACTCAGAGACGGGAGAGGAAAAGTTTAAGCTACGTCACTGGGTTACATAGTCCTGAGCTGATATATGAACAATAATACGTCAATAATATTTTTTAGCGTTTGTTATTTCTTACTCCTGAATAGAGACCCCATTTCATTTAGTATTTTGCTCATTTTGCATATTAAAAGCACTTAGAGATGCCAAAATTTAATCACTTGTTCCTTTTGGCATTTCCAACAACTCCACAAAGTTTCATTCGAATCCGTTCAGTACTTTTGAGTTATCCTGCTGACAACCAACAAACTAACAAACCAACAAACGCCAGTGAAACAATACCTCCTTCGCGGAGGTAATTAACAAAAAGTTGCTAAGTAGTGACCACGCGTAGGTAAGAAGAAGATAAATTTTAGTATTTTCACATTTAATCGTTTGATTCCCCCTATTTTTATATTAACATAAATATATTGAAGTGTCAAGATTTTTTGAGATTCATTATAAGATATGATAGTACTATTTTTTTAGGTTTAATCTATGGCTTTTTGTATGTTTTATGTGTATGTAACTCAAACACAAATAATTTTTTCGGTTGAACCTTAGTACAACAACCATTTATTTGATGAGTTCAATATCTACAATTTTCATGGTCACCAAGAAACATTGCAAAGTACATACTTAAAAAAGAAAGTAAACTTAATTTTTAGAGAGTAGTTTTTTGGTGCTTCAAAGTTTATATAAAAGTAGTTGAGTTTTAGATAATATAAAAAGTATTTCATTTTGGTATGGACTAAGGTAAAATACACAAATTCTTTGTGTCATAAATTTTTTATATAACGATGTTAATGTTTGTATGCACATAAATCTGTAAAATAATTAATGAATCCCTCAACTCAAATATTTTTTACTTCAACAAATAGAGTAAGTGTTATTAATCTCTCAAAAGTATATAATTGAATCGTAAATATTTGCACTTAAAGAATTTTATCCCCTTTTCAATAAATTTCGTATGTTTGTTTATGGAAAAAGGTGATATGCAAACACAATTTAATTGATTGAATGCAGAATACTTGACTATTATTGTATTGGATTCCAGAAATACCTCCTTGTTCAGTGTTGAGGAGCGTTAAATTTAAATTAAATTTTGGGAGACTCTTTAATGATGGCCATACTTGATGTTATTGTTTCTTTGAATCTAGGGAAAGCTTATGAAGCGTTATTACAACTCATGACAAGCCACATTTTAATGATTATTTTGATTGCATGCACATCAAAGTTTTTCTGTAAAATGTTTATTTATTTATCTGAAAAAAGGCTTTGGCTTTGATGTTTTATATAAAACATTATTATTTTACCGACAAACTCCTAAATATTCTGTTGCATAATTAGTTTATTCCTTTTTTACTCATAACAAATTCAACTTTTTGGGTATTTATGCAAAGTTACCAATAAACATATTTCTTCGAGTTGCCAACTCAATGTTTCATCCCCAAAGTGAGGATCTTTGTATCGACTTAGATTATAAACAAAAAAGATTTCATTCTTTCTCTGAACGTAAGAATTTCTTTATTTAAATATTATAACAATATAATTCTTGAACAGTTTATTTAAAGAAATCGCGAATGAGATGGACTGAGGCCCATGAGAAAAGATAGTGAGTGTACTTAAGGAAAAAACTACGCTTAGAATTAGCATTCACGCCTTAGCAATCAAGTGACGTGATGTCTTAATTTAAGTGCCAATAGTGAGGTATCAAAAGAAAAATTGCGGCACAGTTTTGAACTTTCCACGGGATTGGAACCTTCCATAACCCAGCGTATTTGTCTCCGTGATTTGCACATAGTTATAGTATAGGTTATATATGTGTTGGTTGTCCACATTTATCGTAAAGATTGCAGAGCATTAGTTTAAATCAGTCTTAGTTAAATAAAGAGGTATCCAAAGAGGCCTGATACCATTTAAAATGAAAGCATCAGAAAACGTTTTAAAACAGCTGTCATGAATATATTGAAAATCTATTTCAATAGGAGAAAAATCCAGCTAAAAACAAATAATTTTCCGCGTCAGACAAATGTCTGTCATACTGTCTCCTTTCATGAACTTTGGAGTTGCAAGACAGGTTCTTACAAGGACATATAACTATATGTCGCTTCTGTAACGAATGCACACAAACTAAGGATCATTTAAATTTTTTCTTGGAAGCTCTTGAGGAAAGTTATGGAGCACAAATCCGAAGAGAACTTTTTTTTTAACCCACTAGAGCGGAGTCTGAAGATTTGAACATCCCGGCGATTTTTTTTTAGATTGGATTTTTAATGCTATTTTTGAAATGTTTTTCTTATCTATTTTAACTTTTTTACAGAATCAGCCATTTTGTCTACTTAACTGAAATACAGTTACCCCTGTTGGCTAAGAAAAAATATGAAGTGCTAACTACTTCTTTATTATTCATGCTCCTTTTCTTTCATCCATTCACGTTCTAGAGACAGTCACCTGGTTTAATCTTTATTATTAATACAAATGAGACAGCAGAAAACAAAAAAAAGTGATTTGATGTAATGTATATAAGTTTGCAGTAAAATGAAGATACAATCAACACAGATACAGATGACTTACGTACGCAACGTTCAATTGGTTCAATAATAGTGCTGCAATCAGTCTTTTTAAGATCAACAATTGTGTATTTGAAAACAGCCTTCTTGAAATGGAAAAGGTCCGAAGCTGCAATTTAAAAATTAAAACATATGATTTTTTCATAATATTTTATTGAATTAAACATATTCATCAAATAATATAAAAAATCACTTAAAAGACAATTTGTGTTTGAATATAAGACCAACAAATTAGAATAACTAATAACCTTTATGTGGGTTTCAAAATTTATTAATGTATTAACCGTTCTTAAAAAACTGTAATCAAACTAGTTTTAGCATATCTTAGGGCGTTTTTCCCATTTTTATATTGTGATTTTGAAGTGCCCCTTGATCAGTAAATTAAGGTTCGTCAAAGTAAAGCTTAGGTGATGGAATTAAAATCATGAAGTTTGGTTAAGACATAAAAAATTAGCCATAAAAGTCCCAATTTCCAAATTTGAATATAACTGGATGAAATACTTTTGAGTCTTGTATATTTTGGATAAAAAATACAGGGTTTTTTCGTTTAAAAAATTCTTTATTTTTTTATAAAAAAGAGTAACTCAAATATAGCAATAGATAACATAAAATAATCAAAAATAGTTTAGACAGTTTTAGTATTTTTTTACAGTGGGCGATAGGGTAGGGGAAGTTAACTCTTTACCCGCCAGCGGTAATAAAATATTACATTATATGCGATTGATTGATATTTTAGAAAATGAACTACTCACCTGCTTGGCCGTTCTGAAACGGGGAGGATCTACCCAAGATTATCGGGTAGCATGCACTTGTAAGATAAAGCATTTCAAGAGCCAATTATAAGACTCTCCTTTTTTTTTTTTTTGTACTTCAGTACAACAATTTATTTAATCTCTCAATATACATACACTAATAAAACATTCTCAAAATAAAAAAATCATCCAGTTGTCAACAATATTATTAATTAGTAGTTCAAAATTATCCGGGAGTGGAGTTCTAGAGCATCTAAATCTGAAACGGGAGGATCTACCCAAGATTATCGGGTAGCATGCACTTGTGAGATAAAGCATTTCAAGAGCCAATTATAGGACTCTCCTTATTGAGTGTCAAAGGACGTAGAAAAACGCAATAGGAAAAAGTAAATTAAGAAAACCCCGAATGCAAAAGAGATGTGTCTTTTATAAATAAAAATCGTTACACTTCCGAAATTTTGTCACACTTCAATAAGCATCCATAGAAACTTAGCATGGTTTATGAGGTGATACCGACCTCAATATGAAAAAATATTCTTTCATATAACCAAAGTTTTTATGCTTCAAATTCTTCATGATGGTATGTGTACCTTTGCACACTTTTAATGGGTGATTAAAATTCTTTATAATAAAGATAAGAAAGGCTCATAGTACATAAAACAATTAACTTTCTCCGGAAGGCATATGAATACATTTTGATTCAAAGTAACCCTTTCATCATTAAATGTATATAAATTATTGCAATGTTAACTTTTCAGAGAGTTAAATGAAGTTCTTTGTAATGAATCTCTTGTGTATTCAAAAACTTTTGGAAAATTAGATAATCTTTTACTCAACTTCATCCACAATAGCACCCTTAATAAGTAATATTCAAATGTTTTTTAATTCACAGTTCTTGAATCCACACCAATATTTGTCTATGGACTTAAAGTAGGATAAATTTTAATTCAAAACATAATAACAATAAGTAATATTTTTTGTATTATTTGACTCCAACATAGATATTAAAAGGCCTAGAAAGAGGAACAAAAGAATATAAATATGTGATGATCAGGGCTGTTGGAATTTGGAACGAAAACAATGCCCTATACGCCCAGAAATATGCGGGAAAAATTACTAAATATGCGAAAAATTATGCTGAAAAAGGTCAAATGATCAACAACAAAAAAAGCCTTAATATGTGGAAAAATAATGTATATTCTAAATAAATAAAATTTATGTCATGTGATCATTGTTCCCCTGAAGAATGAGCATATATTTTACATTGTCTCTCTGTCAGACTGGTTCGCTGATCAGACAAAAGCGACTTTAGTCTGGAGAAAGATCTTTCGCAGTCCACATTGGGATCATCTTTGAGCTCTCTTCAGAATTCTGGAGTAGAATTTGATTTTTTCGAAGTCCGGGTTCTTCTCAAGAACACTGTTCAACTTGCTGGCAAAGGGCTCAACGGTCAGCTGTATCTGCACCCTCTCAAGGATTCCAATGCTCTACATAAGAGGAAGTGCTCTTGAAGGCTTGAAATGGCGCGTACCAGTTGAGTAAAGTTGATCTTGATGAATGCCAGCTGACCCGGCAGTTTTGGGTCCTTGAACAGTTTCTTGCCTTTGACGATTGCCAAGTTGTCGTCATTAAGAGATTCCATGAAGTCTCCAATCCCCTTGAAATGGTCGCAGTAGTAGAATGCCGCTTCGAGCCAAGTTCCTCACCTTGTCAGGCAAGGTTCTGGGATTTGAGGAACTTGCCCGGAAGCGGCATGGGCATTTTTGCGTCGAGGTGCTTTCACAAACACCTTCTTGATCTCAGAGATCAGTTCATCCACTAGAGAAAATTCGTAACGAACCAATTCAGCCACCCTGTTAAGAGCGTGACAGATGCAGGTGACATGCATCAAGTTATATATATATATATCAGGCTTGTGAACGGAACGCAAAATTGAACGCCATTCAATGAACGGAACGCCAATTTTTTTTTAACGGAACGCCAAGAAATAGCCTTTCGTTCAGTGTTCATTTTTTATATAGTATAATAGGTACGGAGATGAATTTTATGCTAAATTAAAAGGATTCATTAAAAACAATTTTGCTTGAAAAAGTCAACAATTCTAAAATAAGAACCCTTCAAATGCCATTACGAACCCTTTGGACCATCGGAGCCCACCAGCCACAATAATGGGATATTGTGGTTACAAATTCACCGCCAACGGCACTTAAGCACTTAAGAGAAAATGGTAAAAACGTAAGTGAGTTCGTTTTTATAGAATGAAGTTAGCTTTTGTAAAATAGAAATATAACAATCGAATCAGAACTAACGCTTTTTTAGGAAGTCGTTTTTATTGATACGATGACTTAAAACACTGGTGTTAGGTTATTTTTGAATCGATCATTTCTTATAATCTCATTTTACATTATTTAATAGAAGGGGTCCTTAGACATGTTCTCACTGTTGGCAGAAAATAATAAATTTCAATACTTCACTAGTGTGGTTGCGGACTAAAGGGCCCAATGTGCATCACATTGCACTTGAAGGGTTGCTTTTCGGAAAAGAAGCCCTCAAATTCTCAATAGATATAACGTAAGTTCATAATTTTCAATGGAGTTCCAAAACACCCCAGGAAGGGATAAAAAAATGAACGTTGAACGGAACACCAAAAAACAGTTGAACGCTGAACAGAACGCAAAAAATGATTGAACGCTGAATGCTGAACGGAACGCCATAAAAGCTGACGCTCGCAAGCCTGAAATATGCGATAAATATGCAGAAAAAGGCCAAATATGCGTTATATGCGTTAAAGGTCGTTTATGCCCAGAGAGTGTATTTACCAAATTCCTACAGCCCTGCTGATGATTTCTATCAAATTCTTCATGTGCATTTCATAAAGACATTGATTGCCCATAGAATGCACCAAACTAGTAATAAACCAAAGTTTTAAATAATATTTTTGGGTATTATTTACTACGATATACCATAAATAATGAACATACTTTTAAAACGTCAAAAAAGTTTATATTCAGGAAGAGAATATAATGTATTAATGCAGAGATATTCATGTTTCTCATTTTTACTTATTGCCAAATACTCACCTCATAAATCTTAGATCCATCTTAATCCAAGTAACATATGCATTTTGCTTTCTCATAACGACTGAGAAAGGTATTTTTGCAATCACTCTTTTGAAAGGAACATAAATTATTAGTTAATTAGCAGATTCTAATTGATGACCAACTACAGCTTAACTCTGCAGATTTTAGGGAGAAACCAAGCGTAAACCACTGTGTGGTCATGATTCTCAAGGACTTAAGATACTCATTCCTAAGGGTCTAAGAGTTAACCCGATAATAAAGATTTTCTCTTTCTAAATCTATGTTTATTTAATGAATAATAAATCCCCCTTCGCCAAGCTTCGCAGTCGTCTTTTCCCATTATTTTAAAATATGTCCAACCTATTCCTTGCATCAGTATTGGAGGTTAACAGGTGACACAGAATTTAAGGGTCTATTGCATAATAATTGAGCGTTTTTGGGCCAAAAGCTATATTCCCCTATAATTCAAGACTACATTAATAGATATTTTCTTATGTATAGAAGTCCATCGAGGAGTTAGAAACAGCATTGAAACAACTTTTGGGAATCTGTACGAACCTCAAGTAGAAGTTCGATATTTGGAGGATTTGTCAACGGAGATCCAAGATATTAATATGCGCTTCTGGATTTCCAGTTTCTTGCGTCATCGTTGAATCCTCCAAAGCAACCCAATTTGAAGATTGTACGCCCTCCCACAGTCTCAATGAGAAGGATACTAAACCTTCACCCATTCTCAACGTGGAAGATCCATTTTATCCCCAAACTCTAAATGTGGAAACTTCAAGACCTTCTTCCTAGTTTAATTGTGAAAGCTCCATTTCCTACCAATAGTCTCAACAAAAAAACCTCAAGACCGTCTTCCAGTCCCAATGAGTAGACTAGAAACCTATCGCCTAGTTTCAATGTGAAAACAGAGGAGTATATTTCAACACGGGAATCCAGAGATGTCTTACATTTAAGAACTTAGACTCAATGCTCATGAAATCTAATGATAAGGAAGGTCATCTTGGGGTTGTACAAAGAAAAAGGGAGATGATTTTCAGATAGCTCAGATACAAAAGCAATTATCAGAAGATTAATTTCATTATTATTGTCTGAGAGAAATTCTAAAAGGAACTCATAAGTGAGACTCTAAGAGCATAAACAAATTGGGATAATAAGAAGAGTTGATGCCCGACATCAGTTAGGGTGATAGTATTGAGAAACATGCCCATCGGAGTAACGACTTCAGATCGACACAATAATGAGTCCCAGGCTATTTACTTCATAAGAATGAGAGTTGAGATATTTTGTAGATAGACTCTTGAAGCTCAATGGCTTCAATTGAGTCCTAATTAAGTCTTTTATTCACTCGATATAGGTATACATATATATATATATATATATATATAATTGGTCGCAATAAAATAATATATATTTTTTAGGAATAAGAGGTTAACATAGGTCGATCATTAATTATTTATAAAAAAATTGTATTTATAGTTATCAGGACATTTACTAGGACTGCCTTTTACATGTTTTCCTTCATTGAATTATAACGCTTGACATATATATATATATATATATATATCAGATTGTTGATTTATGATTCATATGTTGTCGTTCGCGAACGAAGAATGACAAAGTTTTTGACGAACGATAAGAAAAATTCCGTATCGTTCTTTTTTTTTCAGAATAACGAACGATGAACGACGAACGATTCAATTTAAAAATAACGACGAACGACAACTTCTCTCGAACGTCATCAAGTCTGGTATATATATATATATATATATATATATATATATATATATTTTTTTTAATTTTTTTTATGTCAAGCTTTATAATTCATTGACGGAAAACAGGTAAAAGACAGTCCTAGTAAATGTCCTGATAACTATAAATACTAATTTTTTAAATAAATGATGAATGATCGACCGATGGTAACCTCCTATATGATTTGAGTACGGCCAATTAATTATTAATCCTACCCGCGCGGTGTCCTCTGTGACTCATGAGGCACATCTCTTCTCCTTATTTTCTCCCTCTTTCCCTCTCTCTCTCTCTTTCCTTCGTTTTCCCCCGTTCTTCAATTTTCTCACACACTCAGTCTCATTTTTCCCTTTCCCCCCATTTTTCCAACGTTCAATACAGTTAGTGTTCAGTTTAGTTTTGCTAAATATCTCACTCCGTGAGAGTTAAACTTCCGTGCCGTCGTTCTTTTTTCCTTTTTTTTCTCTTTCTCCTTCCACCTTTGAATCTGGAAAATTTGAAAGGTTCTATCATCTATTGTTTTAATGGTTTGAGGAAGTCCCGAGTAAGTAAAACACATACAGAATGAGTTTAATGTTCTCTCCTGACTTAATAATGATTTTGTATTGTACTCTCTGACTACTTTGAAGATATTCCATATGATTTTTTTGGGCTCCTCCAAAGAGATGTATATGAATGAAGGTACCTTATAGTAAGTAACGTCTTATTAAATTTGAAGATGCTACATTTTTCGCATATGTTTAAATAATAAGACCACTGGTTCTATAATACTTTATATTAATTTAAACAATATTTTTATAAAATTATATACTAAAGTTTTATTGTTTTATCAGGATCACAATCCAAAAAATTAAAAAGCAGTTAATATTTAATTTGTAGCATTTAAAAATGTGTATAAAACTGCTATACTGAATGACATGTATAAAAATAACAGTTTACTTGTTTTAAAATAATTATACATATTCAATATTCTTTATTTAGATATTTTTGAGATGAAAAAAAAAATATTTGTATTTTACGTACAGAAGGATTTTCAGATTATTTTTTAAGAAGGTATTGTTACTCTGACCTTTAATGCGTATATTTAGCTCTATCAACTCACTTAATTTACAAAATAAATTCAAATACAAGCACAACACCTCAAATAGATTATAAATTATACTAACAAGATGATAAACTTTATAATTTATTAAATGAAGAGGCTTTCTCAAAACAACACGAAAACATCGCTATATTAGATTTTTTTGGTTACAATAAAAAGTTAGATTTTTAGAGCGATTATAAATGAAAGCGGAAAACGGATTGAGGCAAAAAATAAAAAAATGGTTTAAAAGTTAAGTAAATATAATATAATAAATGCATTAATTATATACTTTACTTTATTACTATGTAGGTATTTGAAAAAGTGCAGAGAAAATATTATTATTATTTTTTTTTTTCCACAGTTCATAAAAATATACAAGCATAAAAACAGAATGTGTATAAAAAGATGTTAATGCGTAAAAACATAATTAATTTTTTTAGCTTAAAATAAAAATATTTTTTAAATATTAATACGTGGGCAAATAATCATAATTATTTCAAAAATATTTGAAACATGTAGTGTACTTTCTCTAAATGAAAATTTTTTGAATCCAAATTAGTTCTTAACCGACTACTTTATAAAGTACTGATAAATTTACTATTTCAATTTCTCATTGTGGAGTTAACAACAAATCATTCCGTGATTTTTTTTTATTTTTTCTTTTTCTTGTATGACATAGAGTGATGATATTCATATAGTATCACACTGTGAGCTAAACTTCTCAATTAGTACTTGACTCTTTATTTGTAATCAATTGCTTTGTGTGTCAAGAAGCCTTGCTAACTGGGTGGAATGATTGATATAAGACGATAATAATTTTCGACGAAGAATGAAAAAAAATATATAAAATAGTATATATATTGAAATATCATTTACTTACAGAAATAACAAGATATATTTTTTTTTTTATCCACAGTTCTCTAAAAACATGTACAAAAAAATATATAATATCTATTAAAAATTGAGGTAAATACGTAAAATACACAAATATATGTTATTATGTAAAAAATATCTATGCAAAATTTCATTCATATTTACAAATAAATGGCTTCAAAGAATTCGATCATTTATTGTCTACTTGCAATATTGTTATATGCGATAAGTTATTACTGTTCTACATATTTTCATACTTTTGTATAGATGATTAATTAGATAATCGTCTATATAAATATTCGCTTTTATTAAAAAATAAATTTATAGAAATTTATGAGCGCTGAAAGTCATTTCAAAATTTAACTTTTCTTTTTTATGCAATGTAGGTTCATATTTTTTTAGTTTTAGGTTTATGAAAAATCAGGTTAATATATAGAACGACTGGAAATGTGTCTGAAAGTAGCAAATAAAGATAGCCGACTTATAGTTTCCAAAAAAGTATATCACTAAAAGGCCAATTAATCCCACCAATTTACATAAAATGACTTCCTTTTCACAACTTACGGATTAATAAAATATAGGTAATATCTCAATGTCTGCTTTTAAACAAAAGAGAAAGAATATTAATGGTGATCTGCATGTAGTTTGCTCATAACAACAAAATATATATATTATATAATATATATATATATATTATTTATAATAATATATTAATTTATATATATATATATGAGCGTTGTAGAATTTATGGCTTTGTTTTAGCTTGTCATTGTTACTATTTAAAATGTAAGATGTCGAGAAAAAATGAGCTGTGGCACGAACCAAGAATTATTATGATTCAATAAAGTTTTGCTATTTCAATTTTGCCTCAATTATATTCTTATAAATAACTCAGGATGAAATAAGTCATGTTCATTAAGAATTTCATATTATACTTTTTTTTGTTTTAAATTATGTCTAATACATTTTATGCATTTTTGCATGAATTTACAGCCATATATATTTCTCATATTTCATATCAAGGAAGCAATTGTCATGAAAGCAGATACATTTTTAACAATCTTGATTACAGGTTTAGTGTTATCATACATTTTACTTTTTTAAATTCTGGATATCAACTATAAACAAGATGCATAGGGCACAGTGTTTTTAGTAAACAAAATTACTAAACATAAAATACATTAAAAAACCTTTTTAAACACATCAAAAATTTCATTGGCATGAAAGTAAATTAGAATAATCGAATATTTTATTTAAATTTTTGTTTGTTAACAAGTTGGGTTTTGTTTTGGATTATATTTGAGTTTATATAGTAAAATCGGAATAATAATTACTACAAATGTTAAAAAATACTCCTTATACATAATTATTGCAATGAATTTTTATACAAGAAAAATTATATTTTACTGGATATCAGATATAGGCTTTTTATACTTTTTCCACTTAAAAATGTACTCTAATAAAAATTGGGTTTTGTTTGGAATATATTTTCTTAATGGAGCTCTCGTTGAGTCCTTGTAATTTTTAAACATTTTCTCATGGTTTCCTGAGTTTTTTACAAATAATCCTCAAGACCAAAAAATTGTGTTTTAAAAGTGACCTACCTTCTTTTGATCTCAGTACACATGACTCATTATGTTTTTGTTGCAGATAAGAAGATGAAGAATCGTTGGAGTTGATGTTGAAGTATACTGCCTTGGTAGAGATACAAAATAAGAGTGATCTATTTAAAATATTGTTTTCGAAAATTCAAACTAAAGAGTCTATAAAAAACTATTTGTTTTTTCTAAGTCAGTTGAAATTCAATATAGTTCAATAATACACAGTCATTTAATTTATTTTAAGTTACCTCAAATATGTCTGTTTGAGACGAGTAATTTGTTACAACTCTAATGTCCTCTGTTTTAAACATACTTAATATCGTATATTCTTCTGCTAAGGTATACCTTTGTTGTTTTCATACATTATTTAATTTGTGCTGCTACTTATGTGATGGAACGCTAAATTTAATTATCTTCAGAGACGATGAGTCAGTGTCACTTTGTGTACAACTAATCAATATTGATAAGTTACACATAAACAACAACAGCAACATACTTAAAGGATGTTGAGAAAAATAGCTAATTGAGTAACGTTTATTTGATAAGGAAATGTTTGTTGAATGAGAGAACGAATGGGATTGACTAGCAAAATTAAATACAATTAAAACAAATACATTGATAACAGCTTATTTTTTGTTGATTGACAGAACTTGGATAAGACTTAGAATAAAATCGGAATACTAAGATTACAAATATTAAAATATTACTTATGCATGCATATTATTGCAGGTAATCCTTAAACAAGAGCAGCATATGTTACGGGATGTCATAAATAGGCATTTCTCTACCTTTATTTCATTTACAAATGTACTTCAAAAAGGTGTTGTATGGCATTACAATAAAGAAATATAGTATTAAATAATGTCAACAAAAAAGTATTCGGTTTCATGAATACTTTTAGTAGTTGAGTATACTTAACTATTTCATAACACATTTTAACAGTAAACATATATTCAAAACTTGACACTTTGTTTCCAAAAAAACTCATAATGCACCCAACTTTACGTTTTGGCAAATAAAATTAAAAATATGACTCAAAGCAAGCTCTCACCACACACATTTAACGCATAAATTCTCAAAGCATGCATACATATCTTCTTTTATTGGCAACTATAAAAAATATTATGTGATTGAAGAGGATGCATTTACATTTGAATATGCCAGGACTCACCTTATATGAGCTTAATACTTATAAAAAAGTGAATTCAATTAATTTGGTAATGGAAATTTAACAAAGAATGTTGTGAAAAAGTTATATTGCTTGAATATTTGACAAGCCTGCTATATGCTTTTCCTCTCTTTTGAAGGCATTAAAGAACCTGAGTATGTATAATTCAATCGGGGTATATAATCCAAAGATTCAAACGTCAGAGGAAAATGTACCTATAACAGTTATAATATGCTTTTTTGCGCTATAGTAATAGACAATCCATAATTTCTTTGAAATTTAGATTTTAAAGGCCTTTATTTCTTTCTTACTGGGGCTTTAAAAAAGTACTTATTCAAAATTGTTACATATCCGCAATAAAACGAATTAAATGCTTTAGTGTCCTTTTTGAAGAGTATTAAAAGTAACATTTAAACAGATACGTTATATGAATCATATTTAAAAATTAAGTGTTGAAAACCAAATTTGGTTGTCCAAACCAATTTACAACACTTATTTACATATATAAAGTTATTTTAAAAATCGTTTATAAGAAAAATGAATGAAGTTAAACTAAATTTTTTGTGAGCACATATATTTGCTAAATTATATTCCTATTATTATTATTTTGATACAATTTTCAGTTATTGAGAATTAAGGACACACATGCATGTCCAAGTAAAGAATAGAATAGAGAAAAGTTGGGCTGGCAAAATATCATTATTATGATTAATGTGATCCAAAAATATATCATACTAATACTAACTTTTACAATGTCTGATGAGTTATGATTGATGGTTATTGCTTGGAACAAAAGATATGTCCTATATATATATATATATATATATATATATATATATATATATATATATATATATATATATATATATATATAATAATATATATAAATATATATATATCTATACATATGTATGTATATATTTCCATTGATGGTATGATAATTCTAACAATTGTCCGTTTTTTGAGAAATAATAAGAGATAGAGTGAGAAAGAGATCATTTTTAATATATTATTGTCTCATTAGTCCTTCCTATTATACAAAGTAGTTTAGGAGCTATAAAGGCTAGTTTAAGTAATTATAATATGAAAAAAAAATCTTGCATCCAATTTGTTAGTTTTTTATTGATTGATTGAATTATATTTTGTTATTTATACAGTTTCACAAATCAACATGACTTAATCCGGTAATAACCGTTTATATCATGATATATATATTATGTATATATATATATATATATATATACATATATATATATATATATATATATATATATATATATATATATTATATATATATATATATATATAACAAACCGCTTATAATCATGTTATATATACCGGTTATATCATGATATTTATATAGATATGTTATATATATTATATAATATATATAAATGATATTATATATATATAAATATAATATATTAATATACAACTAAAACATGATTAACTACAAAAGGCAAAAACAAATAACAAAATCCAAGAAAATCTGAAATATATAAAATTCTTAAATGCAAAAAAAAGAGATAACCAACTAAGATCAATTTAAGCGTTCGTTTTTGGTGTCTTGTATTTCTTGTACTGGCGAAGAAGGACATTGAGTGTCGTGGCGAGGTGAGGTGATGTAGATTGGAAGTATTTGTTCAGTTCAGCCGCGTAGTTCCAACCTCTGTTCTGTACGTAGGGAATCTTGAGTGACAAAGCGGAGTATCTGGACGCAGCACCGATCATGATGGTGCGTAATTTATGTTCATCAATCGAAACTTCCTTCTGTTATTAATTTGGTAATATACGCCTTGCAGTTACTTATTGCCGCACATATAGACAAACTCTCTATTTTGATTGCTGAGTTGAGAGTTTGTCTATATGTGCGGCAAAAAATAATAATTTTAAAGACAAAGCTTGATTATCAATTCCAACCTAACTCTCGTCGTAAATAAAATCTATACTATTGTTGTGTATAGAGAATGAGAAATATAAAAGCTTTGATATTTACTTTGAAAAAATGCAAAAGATCAAAAATCAATTATATTATTCAGCTAATGTATAGTCCATGTCAAAAGTTCTATGCATATTGACATTAACAAATTAAAAAGAAAGTCATGTAAACATCAAATGCATATCTCACAATGACGCTGTGAATATGAATGACATTTGATACTATTTTTGCTACCTCAAAAAAAAAGGATATAAATACAGTAGTCAAGCTATTTTTGTGTATATCACAAAAAAGTATATATATATTTTTTTAATTTCAGAGTATGCTTTATATACATAAAAAGTATGAGAAAGGTTTTCTTTTTATGATCCATATTCCTTTTTGTTTTTTATGATACATTATTCTTTTTTTATGCTTTTTATATGTTTCAGCATTTTTATATTACTCCTTCTGAATTTATATGCTCCTTTAATATAATTATGTACCATGAATAATGAATTTGGTAGAATAAAAAGGGTTGAAAAGACATTATTATATCAAGATCCTTGGATTGAGTCGAAATAGGCTCCTCATTTTTATCCCGTTTTTATCCCTGAAATTTAGCCTTATCTATCAAACCACCAACAACTGATATTTTTTTAAAGAGAAAATTACTCAAATTAATACCTCTATTGTTTCAACTATATTAAATTGTTTCGTCCTTTCTTTCTGTCTGTATCAAATAATTTTCTCGGAATTTTTTCTTGTTTTAAGTTATAAACATAATATATGATATATATATATATATATATTTATAGATATATAAGATATCAGTAGATATATATATGGTAGATATGTATATATTATATAAACAGAGTGGTATGTTTATTCGATAGTTTTTTAGGACATTTTGCAACTAGGAAGACGTCATTTGATCCACACAGCTGATTTTTTTATAAGATGGTCATCATATGAGAGTTCATTTCATCGTCAAGGCAGATATGAAAATCTAAAGCTTCTTTAATCTGGAACGACCAAGAAACGCTGATTTGACGTTGTCCCGATTCTTTTCATAAGGGCGACACCGTCAGCAAAACCAAGGTCGTTGAACTGCTCGAGATTGGGTTGATGAGCTCAAGCAGCAGCTGAAGGTTATCAGGGACCCTTGAGCTGCCGTCGATAGGGCGTCTAGGCTCCCCAGCAACACCTGTAAAGCCAAGACCCTTTACTCATATGGAGGGGCGTTCGATATCTCTCGAGGGATATAGGTAGGGATGGATATTTCTCACAAACTGTTTTGGCAACAGGACTCTGTCCCATGCCATATGTCCAAGAAGTCCCTGGACTGGTTGCAGCTGTTATACTTAAAAAGATAACACCTTTCTATCGCCATTTCTTGTATTGTTATTTATCAAAGTAATATTATTTTATTACTCTGAGGGTCTATTACTACAACTAGCTGTCAGGGGTCCTGGTTTTTAAGAGAATACAGTCCACTTGTTGCTACAGCAGCCAACACTACTTTTTCGTTCCCAATACCCACTGCCCACTAGCTTCTCCGACTTAAATCTTATGGACTATTTTTCTGGGGTGACATACCAGCCAATTTGCTCATAAAACCTAGGTCGCCCTGAAAAACTCATTCATGCTGCAGGCCAGGCAGTTGGACAGGGCCTGCATCTCCTTCCCTACCAGAATCCAGTGCGTCATTGATGCAGAAGATAGATGGATTGAATATGCAAATAAATATTTTAATGGACTCTATGTAAGCCATTTCGCTGCAGTATCTGGAAAAAACAATCCACATTGCACATTAATTGCATTTTATATTTTTAGAATGTGATAGTGCAATTATCTCCTAGCTATTGTAAAGGATGTTGCTGCAGTAAACACAGGATATCCAAGCTGGAGTCATAAGACATTTGGAGCAAAAATAAGAATTACTTTTTAAAATGATCATTTGTGGCTCTGTTTGATTTTTTTAATCTTCAAATGACTATTTCAATTTGATGATGCGAAAATGACCGGGCCCAATTCTTTTAAGGTGAAATTGGTTGTCAAATAACAACTTTCTCGTAAAATTGTACCGGTTTTCTTTTGATCTGTCCAAGGGAGTAATTTGTAAATAATCAAGGTTTTTGTTTAAAGGCTTAAGTAACAATTAACAATATTTTGTGCAAACTGTAATATGATACATAACGGCCAAACCATGCAACGAAATATTCCTTGAAATATCCTGAAAATGCACAATGCCTGAATGATTAACAACTGCTTTGACTCTTTTAAGACAATTAAATGAAATATGCAATGAATTAAAAAAACTCGAAATTAATTATTTTAAAAGTAGATTCCCCTCAATTTCTTCAGAAAAATCCTCTTAAAACGTGTATAAAACATTTTATCTTTTTAATTATACACAAGGAAAAAAAATTTTAACTAGCAAGAAAAAAAATGCTTACAACAGCAACGTTGAAAACAAATTGTATCTTAGCACATGCAGAACAATTTGCTTACTGTAATACGAAAAAAAAAACAACACTTTATGTATTTATGTTCTTTTCAATGTGAAAAATGGATTTATTTAGCTTTAGATTGACAGTTCCGATTATATTTATTTCTAATCTTGTAGTAAATACAAAATGATCGAATTCTATCTAGAAAAGATTTATTTATTACATAATTTGAATGAAATGTCGTGACAATTATTAGACAACACCTCAATAATGCACTGCAAATGTGGATCGAAAGTAGAATCAGTTGAAAATATATGAGTATTTATATATCTGTGAGTTATTAAACTACATGTTGATCACGCTGATGTCAACGAATTGGTCTCATTTATAATTGAATTCGAAATGGGGCTAAAATATAAAATCTTTTCCAATCATTGAGATTTAGGGACTATTGTAGGCTTGGCAGTGTGAGACACTTTTTCTAGAAAAGGTTAATTGTTTATATATTAGGAGTGGTTTAGGGTAAGTTCGACCCGAGGAACTCGAATCTGAAGTCGGATTTCCGGTCCGAGGTCGCATTTCCGGTTTGCTGAAAACACCATCAAACGCATTTAAATAGCTTTTTTGAAGGGTTTTAAAGTCTTCTAGACATTTTTAACCACGCTTATCGTGATCAGCGACCCCGAAAACCCTAAATAGACCCCCATGAAGATTTTGAAAAAAAAAAAATTTGCCTCGGGGACCCAGGAACCATAATCGCCGTTTTGGCCGCTAGTATATAAGGGGGTGAGCTTGCCCCAAGGAGTTTGCCCACGGACTCTTGTCTGTTGTCTCTGGTGAGACGCTGCTTCGAGGAATCGACGAGCCACAGTGCGTACCTTCGGGTATGAGCCAAAAGTAAAACTGTACCAGCCTTCGGGCAGCCTTGCGCGGTGCAGCCGGATCGAATTTCACAAGCTAGTGTAAGACGAGCAACCTATATACTGTACAAGCTGAAGAACCGCGCTACGCGCGGTCTCCAGCTTGATAAGGGGGCTGCGCCCCCTTATGATCCCCGCCTCGGGCCTTCGGCCTGACATGAGTAAAGTTACATTTTGACTCTTATGCTATATATATATAGCATATGTACTTATGAAATAATGCTAACTAATAAAACTTTTTGTTTTTCGTCCAATTTTAAAATTTCTTCACATTTGCATTATTCCCCAATTGGGAACATTATATTAACAAATTTACAAATTTAAAAAAATGCCAAAAATCATGGGTTTAAGTTTTGAAAAAATCAGATTTTTGGGTTTTCTGAAAAATATGAAACACTTGAGAATGATTTATTTTAAAGTTTGTTGTCAGGCTCTTTAAGCTCCTTCTTATGAACTCAAGTTGAAATCTGTGAGTTACCCAGGAGTGGAGAAAAAAAACACTTTTCCATTTCCCAGTTTTTATGCCAAAACTCAAAAGTTAATAACTAAAATAAATTTTTTATCCGACACGAACTTATTAGAAATGTCACACTCTATAGATACTATTTTATAACTTGATGCGATCATTTCAACAGACAACCCACAGAAGGCCCCCAAATTTAGGATTTCAAAAATATTCCGCTTCGTCCATGAAATAGGACCTAATATTCAATCCCGGATTTGAGGGTCTTAACGACCTCAGATTCGGATACTGAATACATCAAAGTTGCTCCCTTTTGGAAGCTGAATATGATTGTGCAAAAATAAATTGCGAAAAAACTGCAACTTTAAAAAAATCCGGATCCCGGCCCAAATATGTCCCGGAGGCCGGACATTGACTTAACCAGCCTAGGCTTATTTTTAAACCATAAAGACATCGAATTAAACCTTTTTTTGAAAATCTAGAATTAATCGTCAATTAGACACTTTTTTTTCGGTAAATCTGAAAATTTTCTATTTGCTGAATCACGCTGAGTCTTGAAACTTCGCATACTTATGTGAAATTGTACTGCGCGTCTTTTAAACATACTTTCAGCGTTCAGCGAGCATCAGCTCGTGTACTTCCGGTTTCGATTTCCGGTTTTAAAAGTCACTTTTTTGAACTTTTTTTTTCCATTTTGAAATCAGCGGGAAAAAACTATCTTATAAACCCCCAATAATGGAAATATCTTACTTCGTCTAGAAAATAAAATTCTCACACTGCCAAGCCTACATATATGC
>CP045890.1:35536035-35564329 GCA_013387185.1 Caligus rogercresseyi
TATTTTTTGCTGTTGTGTGTAAAACAATTGTTGATTACTTTAGCTAATCAAGCTAAACTATGTTTTCTTTGACCTTAGACCCTAAACCTTTTGTTGCAAGTACCGTCGTTAAGGGTTACTCATCAAAAAGGACCCCCATTAGATCACAATATAGAAGACAAATTAAGTCTGTATCAGGTTTTTAATGATGTACTTTAAAATTTGCAGCTTGTTTCGTATTTATGGGTATGAATCAATAATATATATTTCAGATATTAATAGTTGTTTATTTCTCTGAATTCAATATTCTTCAAAAAGTGTTTCTTTATTATATATTACTTGGACGACAAAGCCTGGTAAACCTTTAGGTAATATTTTACAAGGGAGTCCAAATTTTGAATGGATGAATACAAATAATTCGACAAGTACATGACTTTTGGGCCCTGAAGAAAAGACAAATACTATTTTCTAAGGATTCATTTCTTCTCTATTGAATTGTTGTTCACTCTTCAACAGCCGCGAGTGACGTCATGGGTATTGCATACGCCAACTGCTTTTTAATATTTCTCCGCCTTTTCTTTGAATCAATTACGTTAATAACGCCATCTTTTTTCTATATTTAGTATATAAATAATACACTATTCATATTTGCATATTGCTTTAAGCAAGTCTGTAAGTGTTTAAAACTTGTTTTATATTTTGTACAGCTGTGTAATATTTATTTTTCTTCATATTTAGTGGTTAAATTATGAATGTTGTTGTACTTTTTAAATATTCACCCATCAACATATATTTTATTCATTACTATACTCATAAAACCTAAAAAAATGACGATTGGGATCTCACAGAAACGAACTGGATTTCCTTTGGGGACTAAATACATTTTTACTCCAAATGGCTCTAACATGAACATTCAGTTTCCTTGACGTTAAATAAAACTATAAAAAATCCACATAATAAAACTACAAATAATCTAAAATTATTATTTAAAATGACAAAAAATATTTTTATGTCATGCTACGCTATGAATAAAACATAACATTAATAAATAATCTTAATTATTGTCTTTCATAAAGTTTCCGTTTATTATTAAATACGAGATTGATAACTATCATATACTTTATTAAAATTTTAAGCCGTTTTATAAGATTCAAGTATCTTCTGGTTGTCAATTTCCTTAATTGAATATTTATTAAGAAGCCAATGTGCTTTAACCTTTCATACATTCAAGTTATGTATATCAGTCTTTACATTATTATTTTTTACACAACTTAAAAACACAATCCATAGAGCTATCAATTCCAACTTATCTCTTCAGTAGGACTTAAAAGATTGTTAAATCATTTCATACCGTTTCAAGTAAATAAATTACCAAGAAATGCTGCCTGAATCCATAAATAGACAGACACGAACTCTTTAATTCAACGGCTGTATAAATTTTCAATGTTTATATGTATGGTTAATGATTTTATGAGCTATTGTATATTCAATGAATTGTATAGCTATTGAATTTAAATATAACTAGAGGCATATACACACTCAGAGAGTGCAAACCTCCGCCGTCACGGGGTCCTTATGAGCCTTCCGAGGCGGATTTTTCACGACTGGGGCGGCGTAGAGGACGGGGGAGGGTTCCCCTCAACGGAAATTCCGAGAGGAAGACGCTCCCGGCACTCGATTTCACAGCACAGCGACATCTATTGGCAGAGTAGGCTAACTTGAAATATTATTAGTATTTAGTTCATTTTGCATCTTAATTCTGCACTTAGAGATGCCAAAATTTAATCACTTATTTTTTTTGGCATTTCCAACAACTCCACAAAGTTTCATCCGAATCCGTTCTGTAATTTTTGAGTTATCCTGCTGACAAACAAACCAACCAACCAACAAACCAACGCCAGTGAAAACAATACCTCCTTCGGCGGAGGTAAATATATACAAACTAATATCATGAATAGAAGTGTGATTGCTGTAAATGTTGAATATAAGATATATAAATACATCATCAGAGCTTGTATTCTTTTGTTAATATTAATGAACCTATTTAAATATTATTTTTTTGATAATTAATTTACTAACTCATATTTGCTTAACTTAAATAAATTATCACAGTTTTAATAATAGGCCATTGTAGGCAGAATAATAGGTAATAAATTAAATCATCCATAATACTTTCTCCTCGGAGATATTGCAAACAAAAGTCATAAAAACTTTTTCATATATCATCAAATTTCCGTTCAAAGAACACTCCTTTCGAATATATTGGTTACCCAAAAATTTGTATGGGGATATCTAGTAACCAGAGCTGCGACAACGAATGTAAATCGGTATTTAGAACTGGAAGCCTTGTTACCACCTGTGTGAAGAAGTTGAACTTTGCAAAATAAATAAACAACTCTGGAGCTGAAAGCGCATTTAATATCGGACAACGATTGACAAAAGACAGTTAAGGAAATATTTTTTGTCTATTGCCTTCCATTTCCTTCAATGTATTAAATTTCAAATAATCTCTAATAAAATATATCAAATAATGTACTTTATTGTATTTTGTTACAAATTGTCGGATACTAAATGCATATGAAGAAGCCACAGGCAGATACATAAATAAATTTCTCTTTAATTATTATCTACCGTACGATCGATATTCGGTAGATATATAATAAAATCTACCGAATACCGACTTGCAGGTACCGAATCTCAACTCTGTCTAATCTATAACTCTATATAAGTATTATATACATAATACAATTATTGAAACTTGTGTTGGTGTCTATCTGTTATTCCAAAATGGAGGGAAGTCAGTTACGGTCTATCTATGGGGTTTCATTGCAAAGAGCCGTGCATTAGGCTGGAGATGGATTATGGTGATCTTAGACCCTTAAGCTATTCTTTTCTTCTTTCAAGTCTCCCATATACATTATTGACTCCTATTTTTACAGCAGTCCAGTGATGACTTCTCAATACAATATAATATAACATATTATATACCTATATATCCTATCAGACTTGTTGATTTATCGTTCATTTGTTGTCGTTCGCGAACGATGAACGACAAACGATAAGGAAATTCCTTATCGTTCGTTTTGGTGCCAAAAAAAAGACAAAAGATTTTTAATCACTTTTTTTCATAAATTTTTCTTTCTAAAAAAAAACGTCATCACTTTTTTCATAAATTTCTTTCTAATAAAAGCGTCGTCAAATTTTTCAGGATGGCGAACGACAAACGAACGATGAACGACGAACGATTCAATTTAAAATTAACGATGAACGACGAACGATAACTTTTGGCGAACGACAATTTTTCGCGAACGTCAACAAGTCTGATATATAAATATATCAGGCTTGTGAGCGTTCAGCTTTTTTTGCATTCAGTGTTCCGTTCAACGTTAAAAAAAATAGCGTTCCGTTCAATGTTTTGCGTTCAGCGTTCCATTAGCGTTCAGCGTTCAAATATTTAAAAAAGTAACGATGTTTTTTTTAGAAAAGAATCTCCAAAAAAAGTGATTATATATATATATATATCAGGAAACGACCGGATACCCGGCCGGGTGCCGGCTGTTTTTTGAGTGTCCCGGGACTTTAAAAAAAAAACGTCGTCACTTTTTTCATAATTTTTTCTAAAAAAACGTTGTCATCTTTTTTTGAGAATCTCTTTCCTAAAAAAAACGTCGTCATTTTTTTTTGGAAATTCTTTTCTTAAGAAAAATGTCGTCACTTTCAGAATGACGACGAATGACAAAGGAACGAAAATATGCTGAAGTCCTGGCCCGGTTTTGACCAGGCCCGGCTTGAAAAATTTAAAATGCGTATAATTTGATCAAAAGTGTCGCGCGATCAGATTATTTATACAATATTCTGATGTTTGCAGTGCATTCCACTGTTAGCATCGGTTGTTCTTTTGGAGGCACACTTCCTACCTTATTGCAGTTTTCTGTATAAATATATTCTGCATAATTTTCAAACAAAGGATGGAGAATTTCCACATAAGTGAGTTTTAGATTAAAAAAACGAGAATACATGCTTTATTCTTAATGATTTTATAAGGAACAGATAAAAGACCATAGGTTATGAAATAAAAATGTATTTCAAGTATTTATCGACGAGTAGAAGGAATTCATGCCACTAAAAGTTTGTTGCACACAAGTAAAGGAAAATAATAAAAAGTGAAAAAATTATAATGCCATGTTATTTTTTTACAACTCAAGAATAGGATTAACTATATTATTATTGGACAATTTTGCTCTGAACTATACTAATACAAGGCCGTCTTTATGACGCATAGCCGTTCAACAGTTCCAACTATACTAGCTTGTGTTCGAGATTGTATTGACGAAACAATATTATATACGGCAATGAATATGATTACATAATTAACTTAAAATGTATTGAGAACAAGTTAAAACTTTAAAAAAAAAAAATATTAGATGGAACTTTTTCTACGTAATTTGAAGTGAGTGACAGGAAAACCTGCCATTCGCTTTAATGGGTTATGGGACTACTTTTTGTTGAAACATAACACTGTCACTGGACATTTTTCTATTCCTATGACAGCTAACTGTTTCATCTCAAATAGGGCAGCCATTTTAACTCCCTCTATCAATTCACTGATCTATCAGTGGAATGATTTTTCTTCCCTGTTGAGTATACAGTCTTTTTGTTAGGTAGGCGGACTAGCCATTCAGTGAGTGAAGAAAGAGTAATCATTTAATGCTCTCACTTAATATTAAGCCATGTATTGGCTTTTATCAAAATATATAGTCACATAGTTCACAATGATATTCACCACATTCGAATGCCACGTAAGACAGATTCATCTAATGTTAAAATGTACCCCATTACCTATATTCAAACCTAAAACATAATTCCTTGAAATTATTAATTTATAAGAAATAAACGAGATGAAATAAATTTAAAGTCTCCATGAAACCGTGAAAAACATTTTTTTTACAATAACTCTGCTTGTAAAATTTGAGCCTATTGGAAAGATATACATATATATGAAAAATAGAACGTTAAATATATGTATATACTTCTTTAAGATAATCCCCCTTTCTTTGTACTACTAAGCCCCATATTGGATCAATGAATGAAAATATAAATCCCCCATATAATATTTCCAAGAATGTGTCGAACATTTCTTTACTCACAATTCACATGAAAATTCCCAAATAATTTTGAACATGATATTTAAATACAGGCATAGGAGGTCCTTATCTTTTCATAGACTTATGGCCAAGCTTTATTTGGAAAATATTTATATCAGGAAGTGATATAATTTATATGCAATTCTATGACGTAGTAACTTCATATTTTTTAATAAGGGTAAAAAAGTATAAAATATATTTTATGTAATAATTGAACTTTGTATTTTCTGGCCCTAATCAAGAACTTGTTTTGTTGTGTTGGGATGCATTTTAATAAGAATATATTAAGTATATTAATATCCCAGAGTCGTTGCTAATGAGGTTGCACGGCAGGAACATATATAAAAGAACGACTAGTGTGAGAGGGTCATGACTTGAAGACTTATTTATTACCACTGAAGCAAAAGGGAGGAAATATATAAACGGAAGAGGAAAGAATGCGACACAGTATACATGACTTCCAACGTGACGTCAGGGACATTTAAAATACGTGGATAACAATAATATTTCCAACAGTTTTTTTTGTTTCCCGTGTGAAAGAACTTGATAGGACTTCCAACCATAATTCACCTAGCCTCAACGCCTACAAAATCAATCATTTTCAAGTCTTTGCAATGGGGCAGAAATCCCACTGAGTTCATAGTAAATGTTCTAGTTATGAATAATCAAAAAAGGGTTTCAAGCTCAAAGACATTGTCCTAATATAACATTTTGTCACTCTAATGTATGAGCTAATGCATTCTTACTTTGGGACCCATTTGCAGCTGTAAAATCCGATTCTATAGCAAAGGAAAAAGTGTATTTATGTTACTATAGTCCATTTAATCCTTCCATAAAACTATAGAGTTCCGAAGTCACATATGGTAGCGCTGAATATCAGGGTATTTGTTAGCTCACCATGACTGGGGAAAATACTTCAACAGAAAAAGCTGAAGAGTGAGACTTGATATTTTAAAGAATCATGATAGTAAATTGACTTCATTGCACTCCGTATTTCATGGAATAAAATATATATGAGATATACGAAGTCTCACTCTTTCTCTTTAGTTCCCTCGGTCGCGTTCTTTCCCCCAACAATGGAGAGCTAACAATCACCCCAATATTCAGCGCTAAAATACGTTACTTCGGCACTCTATATGACTCTTTCCCTTCGATGGCTGTATAATGTGTTTATTACATAGAGATATAGAGAGCTGATTCCCTTCATAGCAGAGAAACAACGTTCAGTTGTATTCTGTGTGTTCAAAATAAACAAAGTAATTGATCTACGTCATCGTAAGCTGATCATAGAGATAGATTCTATCTCTATGATCGCTTACGATGACGTAGTATGAATTACTTTGTTTATATTAGACACACAGATACATCTGAAAGGAATAAGCTCTCTTATATCTTTTTATCGCTATGTTGTAGACACACTGACGTATTTCTCTGAAGAATCCAATCAGCTCTCAATATCTTTATATCTCTATGGTTTATTAAGGGACACACCGCCTCTTACTCATAAGCTAGAGGTTATTGTTCTATCAGACTTTTGATTTGTCGTTCATTTGTAATCGTTTTCGTGAACGATGAACGACAACAAAAAATTCCTAATGTTCGTTTTTGGCGCCAAAAAAAAAGATTTTTCTTTTTTATGGGAAAAATTTTTAAAGAAGAATGACAAACAATTCAATCTTAAAACAAACGATGAATGACAACTTTTGGTGAACGACAATTTTTCGCAAACGTCAAACAAGTCTGTGTTCTATGCTAAGGATCAATTTCAAGGAATGCAGGAGTTCCTTTGAATCGCAAAATAAGCGAAAATTCAAAATAATGGTTCAGGCTGTCAGAAAAGTAAAACTATATCAAATTATATGGATCCTTCAATGATGGCTTC
The DNA here is from genome assembly GCA_013387185.1 of Caligus rogercresseyi. Classification (NCBI taxonomy): domain Eukaryota; kingdom Metazoa; phylum Arthropoda; class Copepoda; order Siphonostomatoida; family Caligidae; genus Caligus; species Caligus rogercresseyi. The sequence continues at coordinate 35,543,041 of CP045890.1, forward strand.
AAATTACACTTCCTAGTTTCAAAAGTCATTTTCTTGTATTCATTTGCTATTGTATCTATTCTCTGTTTTAAATAACATCCCTCCTCAAAAGTTCACTCTATCTCTTTGAGTCTTTCTTTGTACTCCATAACAGAATAACAGCAATAGACTTAGGGGCTACACCATCTTTTCTAGGAACCTTTTGTTTTTAAGCTCTTAAAAGTAGCTTTAGGAAGCTTTTACAATCAATAGATTAGACCCATTTAAGACATCTCTATATATATTTTCTAAAAGTACTAAGTGGCAAGATATTATTTATTTTTATATTCCTTAAAAACGTTCATCTGCTATTTACTTTTATCATGTTATGTGTTATTTGTTGAATCCTACCTGACAATTAGAAACAACAGGAACACACCTGCTCAACCTGAAAGCATCAACAACAATAATAATTGGGATAATAATAGATCCCCATCACACATATATATATATATATAAATATAATATATATATCAGAGCTGCGACTACCGAATGTAAATCGGTATTCGATACTACCGACGGTAGATTTCAAATACCCAACCGATTATACGATATTCGGTAGAAACTACCGAATACCGTACCAATAGCCAATCGGTACGGTATATATGAAAGTATGACTTTTGTGACATTCACATAGAGACATAAAGATATAGAGAGCTTATTCCCTTCAATAACAGAGAAACATCGATCAACTGTCGCCTTGCCCAACATAAACAAAGTAATTTGTACTACGTCATCGTTAGTTGATATTTGGATGGAAGTAGATTATATATTGTTCATAAAAAATGAACAAATATTTGAATGAAATTTACGTTTTGTTTATCTATCGATCGATACTGTAGATATATAATAAAATCTACCGAATACCGATATCGATCGGTAGAAGGTATATACCGAATACCGAACCGGTGGTAGATTTTTCTACCGAATCCCAGCTCTGATAATAATGATAATAAGACAAAGAATACAATAACATAAGTTCAGCTTTATTTATGAACAAAAATTTATTCCTATATGATATTTATTTGGGTTCCTAGATTCAATCCAATGGATTATCGGATCATAAGTTTTAATAGAGAATTTGATGCTTTAAAACACGATCCAGGCTTCCTGCAATGAGATATAAAAATATACATATATAATGGGATATACACAACTAGATTGTATTTTGTTTCTTTATTCATTATGAAAAAAAAAATCAAACCACCGACCCAACTACTAGATTCATGAGAGGCTAAATAAAAGTAGGATTAAAAAATATTCAAATGAGTCACTGATGGCAGCCATCGTTTGTGCATTCTTGATGAAAAAACCGATTATTTACGTTTTGACAATCGATGAAGCCAAGGCCTTCGACTCTACAGCACTTGATGAAATACTAAAGATAATGAAGGAATTGTTGTTATTCTTTGAACAGCCAAAGCCTAAACACATGGGCTAAAGGTTAGAAAAATGGAGAAATGGCGGAAATAGTCATTCTTGGGGGAATGACGTAATTACTAGGAAGTAAGCATAATCGTTTTTTATAAATGCCTTACTATAGGATGATATTTATTGTAGGATTTTTTTTTTAGTATTCCCAAGGCTTCATTGTTTACCTTATACACCAACTGGGGCAGCCATTTTTGTAATTATTGTACGTCATGAAATAACAGTTGAAAAATCGAGCATATTTTCTGTTGAGTGTACATTTATTATATTCATATAATATAGTAGAAGGTTCGTGTTTTAAGAATATGAAAATTAGTCATTTCAAAGCGATTTGAAAGTCCATAAAGCGTTAATTATGTTTGTCCGTGTTAAAATCAATGGAATCTTGATAAAACAAGTAAAACAAAACAACTAAATTAATCACTTCAAAATTAATTACCGTGCACTGAACACATGTTAGTAGAGATGAATGTCTGATTAGAGGGAGGTGGGTGTTTTAGGGAGGGAAGGTCTTGGACCTCCAAAGGTCCATTGGATAGTACACCGTCATAAAGGTTCGTATTCGGTCTGGACCCAAGGACGTGACCTTCATTCTCAAGGACATTCGAAGGGAGGAACGCGATGCACAACTTGCCTCGGGAAACTCTAGATAGGCGTGACGCCCGATGGATCGCATTCCAGTGACTTCTCCGTACTTCTCGGCTTCCTCACGGATCTCTTCCATAATAGCTGGAGGAGAAGTAAACGGAAATATAAATCGATGAATTAATTAATACAGTCGTGTTATTGTAGGGTTGGGCAAATTTTGCCTTTTTTGTTAAAATGATTAAAAGCCTTGTGTTTCTGTGGCCAAATTGTGTGCAGATTCCAAATGTGGCAAAATGTTGGACCTACGATGACGTTTGACGTCGCTAACACTGAAAAAACAAAATGGCCGCCAAAGTTACATAATTTCAGTGAAAATTTATTTTTTTTTAAAATAACTACCACATCCAGGGGGGCAGAACTCATGTAAACAAAGAGGGACATTTCCAATAATAAAAATCAAAAAAATGTGACGTCATCACTGAAATGATTTGCCTGTATATCTAATACCTACACCATCTAAAAATTACAATAATAAATAATAATATGGTGGACTCATATCGATGAAGCTACACAACATTGTATATAATTTCTTATAAAAAATAAGATTTTATGACTCTGTGTAACTACATTCACATGAATTTCAGCAAAAAATGAAATTGGTTTAAAAATATGTTATTTGCATTATATTTTCAATTTTCAGGCCGAAACTCAGCCAATTTATTAACATCTGAAAAGGTTTTATTATTTATATTTCCCCTAGTCCATAATAGTAGTAGTCCTTTCTATCAAACAGACAGAAAGATATGAGAGAAAAGAATGAGAATATAAATATTTTTTTTGCCATAAATCATAACAAATCGCTAATGTGACGTCATGTGTGACGTTTCAGTTTTTATTTTCTAATCAGAGGAATCTAAACATTACGTTCTGCGCATCTTGTATTATCTATTATCTTTGCACCACATCTAAGATGTCTAACTAGGGGTTTTATGGTCTAGGATTGCAAATAAAATAGTTTAAACATGATTAAACCTATCCTCTGTAAGATAAGGAAGATTACCCTTCTTTTACTATAATTTGCATTTATTTTTTTCATTCTTATTGGAATTAGATTTGGTGATTACCTTATTCAAACTCAAAGAATACAAAGTTACACATGATATGGTTTAAATTTTGTTTCATGTTAGCAGAGGAACTGTTGAATAAAGGTGATGATGATGCTGTTACGATTGGTTTAGATGATGTAACCACAGTAGCAGGTCAAAAGCTATACGATGTAAAGGCTGACCATATCACTATCTCAGGTCCTGGTGATCACGAAAAACTTTGACAACTGGGTATACAGATAATGTTAGTCATTCTGGAGCTGTCAGTGTTGCATCATATGAACTTAAGTTGTAGTTTCTGTCATTGTTAGCCGATTTTGATGTTAAATATATCAAAAGCTCCATAAATTTTTGGACGACAGATCGAGCTGGTGATTACTTTAAGCTGCTACTACATTTAGGTGTGACTGAAGAGAAGATTCGGAAATGATCTGCTCATATCATATTGAGTGCAAACCGTACAGCCGATAAAGTATTTAAAATAGTGAGCAAAAAAATTGATGTTCCGAAAATACTAAACGTGAATGCTGGTGAAAAGGAGATCCAGGATCCAGATTACAATCTCGAAACTGCTATATTCTAGCAATGCAGCACACTCTGTTTCCTTATATATTGAGTATACCTCGTGGATGTAGTCGCAAGGAATCAAGCATGATGGATTCAGAGCCTTTACAGCCAATAGATTTGAAATAATTGTAGAAATTACCAAAGAATTACTATCACGTAGACAAACAGTTCTAGACTTCTAGACTTTATGGTGCAGTACTTGATGAGGTGATGGATACACTCTAGCGACAGTAGACAGAAATGATCTTTTCCAGTAAACCAGTAGTGAGAAGGGTTTGTTGATATTGATGAAACTAAACTGCAGTTTGCTCCACTTACAAACTTAGGCTGTGAGTCTGAATTTGCGAAACTGTATGTCCGTATTGTAGCAAGTGGAAGATCTACATCTGTATACACTCATTCCCACAAGAATTGTGACCACGTGTTATTAACATCTTTCTAAAAGCTGAGTGGCGATGAAAAGCAGAAATGATGGAAATGGGCAAGGACATCAACAAATGTAACTTCTGTTAACACCGTTGAATTTATCTATTTGCACACCGTCAAAATCTCCAAAAGATTATCGCTAATGAAGAAAGAGCAGCTCAAAAGAAAAAAAGCGGAATGGACAATGAAGTTGCTTGATATGTGTATAGGCCACAAAGGTCCATTAACAAGATATTTTTTTGACTTGATTTAAGGCTGACAGAAAACAACTGTTGTCAGAGATAGGCTACTTAAGAGCTACACGGGCACCAGATATTCGTCAAATGAGAAGAATCAAAGTTGACGGGAGATTTTAAATGGATAATTTTTTATGTGCTGAACTAAGACCAAAAATTAAGAATTCCATCAAGCCAGAGTCAAATCTAATTACAGATGTAAACACACTTCTCAAACAATGCTTAAGTGTGAGGGAAAAGTGTTAAATAGGTATGTAATACTAAACTATTGTTATGGCGATACATGTTAATATTTTGAGATCCTATGTCTTGTTGATATTGGCAAAGCACAGCTTAATATTGTTAAAATTATTTCCATCAAACAATTTTAACGGAGTAAGCCACCAATTTTGGTAGAAAAAATCAATAAATATTACTTGTATATCTTACTGGGTATGATTTTTTTTTTGACTTATTAGTGCTATTTTTGAATTCCTTGACCCAGAAAACCTATACGAGGCTGTTTCGGATAAATATGCGGGAAAAAATTATCATAAAATATAATTTCATTATAACGAAAACAACTTTAACAAATCTTTTCCTCATGACTTCCGCCGATTCGAATACATTTCTCCCACCTCTCAACCCACTTCCTGAAGGCCTCACGGAACCTGTCTTCCGGGATGGTCCTCCCGACCCGGGTCCACTCCTTCTGGACGCTCTTGTCGACGATCTCCACGCCCTCGAGCATCTTTTTCATGACTGGGAAGTAGAAGAAGTCTGCAGGGGCAAGGTCAGGAGAGTAGGGTGGATGATCGATGACCTTGATCCCCTTCTTGGCTAAGAACTCCTTCGTGCTATTTGCCATGTGGAGGGAGCATTGTTGAAGTGGAAGTACCAGTCTCTATTGGCCATTTCAGGTCACTTCTCCTTGAATTTCTTTAAAACATGTTCATGACATCCTTGAACACGGCCACGGTGACGGAGGTCCTCACCGGGAGATAGTGCTGGAAGATCACGCCGCAGTTGTCGAAGGAGCTGAGAACCATCTGTTTCTTCCTTGATTATTGCCGCTTGAACTTCAGGGGCGGATTGGAGCCCTTCGGGAGCCATTGAGATGACCCTTGTTTGGACTCAGGAGTGAAGAAAGACACAGAGATTTCATCCATTGTCACAATCTTGTCCAGAAACTCCAATCCGAGCTCAAAATTGAGTTTCAAGAAGGCTTGTGCGCACCTCACTCTCTTCATTTTGTGATCCTCTGTGAGCATCTTGGGGATCCATCTTGCTGACTTGATTGAGAGCCCAAGATCGTCATGGAGGACGTGGAAAATGGTGTTGATCGACGTCTCGAACTTGATAGCCAGTTCCTCCATTGTCACCCGACGGTCGGCCTCCACGTACACCCTCACAGCCTCAATAAAGTCGTCGGTACGGACCTTCCTCCTCCGTTAGTGCTCCTCTTGTCTGAAGAGTCCTTCCCAGCCTTAACTAATGCTGAAATGCGGTAGATTTGGCTTTGGGAGATGCTGTTGACCTCAAAGGCCGTGTCGACCATGGTCTTGATCTCCTTGGGAGTCTTCCTGGCATTGGCGAGGTCCTCGACGAACTTGTGGATGCGCAACATTTCTCTTTTTTGTGAAAATTTGACCCAATGTTACAAAATAACAAAAACAAAAGCTTGATTTTCATAAAAAACAAAGTTCTAAATTGGTTTTGATACATAAGAAAGAAATCAATCCAATTTGTCTGAGCTTTAATTTAAGTCTATGATTTAGAAGATTGATGCAATATTTTGCAAGATATAACTGATTCGCATCATTATCCGAAACAACCTCGTATAAAGACATACTGGAAGTACTATTTTATGTAAAAATTATTTTTTGGTCAAAATTATGTCATTTTGGTGGCCATTTTGAATTTTGGAGTGTTAGCGACGTAAGACATCAACTGAGACCAAATTTTTGCCAGATTTGGATTCTACACAAAATTTGCCATAGAAACAACTGGGCTTTTTAAACTTATGATGATTTGCCCAACCCTAGTTATAGGGTTTCTCTATCATGGCGTGCCGGACTTAACATAGGAAACTTTTTTTAAATATACAATTTCAACAACCGATACCTTAAAACGGAACTAAAAAAAACTTGTCAAGGGATTTACTTGCAGAAATATGAAGTAAATATATAAATTTCGGCCATACTCTTGAACTTTAACACTATGATTTGTCAATTTATTACACCCATACCCGTAAAGCAGTGATGAGTTCTACTTTCATTTTCAGTCATGACTCTTAGTCCATCAATAAATCTTTTAAGAGGGAGTGCAATCAAGGTCTGTATAATAAGGTCTGGGCAATACAAAACAAACATGTAGCAGTGTGACTACTCAATGACGTCACTGGAGAACGATTATATCTATCTATCAGAGCTACTGAATGTAAATCGGTATTCGATACTACCGACGGTAGATTTCAAGTATCGAACCGATTATACGATATTCGGTAGAAAAATACCGAATACCGTACCGATTGACAATCGGTATAGTATATCTGAAAGTATGACTGTTGTAGCATTCATATAGAGACATAAAGATATAGAGAGCTTATTCCCTTCAATAGCAAAGAAATATCGTTCAACTGTCGCTTTGCCCAAGCGCTCCCTTGTGTGAAGAACTTGAACTTCAAAAATAAATAAACAACTATAACTTATAGTATTACAGAGCAGATACATGAATAGACATTCAATATAAGCTTATGCTATGCATTGAATGCTAGAGTACCTGAAGTGCATTTAATATCGGACAATAAGAGACAGTAAAAAAAATATAGCCTTCCATTTCCTACAAATCCAAGTACATATATAATTTATCTAAGATTAATATGTATTGAATTTCGAATAATCTCTAATAAGTTATAACAAATGATGCATTTAATTGTCCTGTGTTATAAACTGTCCGATATGAAACGCATATGAAGAAGTAAAAGCAGATACATAAATACATTTCTCTCTATTTCTAATCTACCGTACCGAATATCGATCGATACTGTCGATATATAATAAAATCTACCGAATACCGATATCGATCGATATTCGGTATATACCGAATATCGAACCGGCGGTAGATTTATCTACCGAATCCCAGCTCTGCTATCTATATCTATCTATCTATCTATCTCTCTCTCTCTCTCTCTATATATATATATATATATAATATATATATAATATCTCATATATCTATAAATATATATATATATATATATGCATGTATGTGCGTTTGTGTAAAAATAAATAAATAAATATATATATAAATTATATAAACATTCGTTCTCCAGTGACGTCATTGAGTAGTTATACTGTTAGGATTACATGTTTGTTTTGTATTGCCCAGACCTTATTATACAGACCTTGGAGTGCAATAGCGTGTGCACTAGGCGTGTTCAACTCTCAATGTTGGGGCACAGGTTCGAATCCCGAGAGGGGATGGTCATTTTTGGTTTTATCTCATTGATAAGATAAACTAATTTACATACTATAATGCTTATTTATATCCAGTCAGATGCAATTCTGTCAAAAAAAAGTTGAAATTGTTCAATATATCTCTGATCTTCCTTGTTTATAAAAGGATGAACGATTTTAATTGATCAGGCTTTTCAACATAGTATCTTTTACATTCTTTCGTTCCCTCATTTTGAAATATCTTCAATCTATACTTCAACTAAGGATACCTTACTTGGACTCCGTTTTTCACCGATATATGTAAAATAATTGAATGTTTGTTTGTGTTAAGGTCGATAAATAGGTCTTACTTTAAAGATAGATGCAAATTTGTACAACTAGCAATACACATGAAATAAAGCAAGGAACATATCACACATAGATATCTGTAATACAAAAAAAGTTAACTTATATTAATTTAAACATAAGAAATAACATTTTAATGATATAACATTTTAAAATCATTAACGTTTCCTTTTCTATGTGTTTTTTTAGGCATATGTAGATTAAATGATGTGCAATCACTGGTTCTTCCAAAAAGATAAGACGTAAAAAAGGAAAACAGGATTGCCAAATGAAAAAGGTATTAATGAGTTGGTAAGAATGATCATTAACACACATTTTATATTCGGAGGAAATATACTTCTATTTCTTTATTCTCCTTTCTCATTTCTTGAATAAATATTTTAGTCGTTAATTTGGTGGCTTCTACTCAAAATTTACCACATCAATAGTCAGTAGGACGAGTGAATGAGCTGATTTTCACTGTGCTCCCTTCTTCTCCGTCCGTCCCCTTTCCTTTCTGTTAAAAGTGTTGGGAGATGTAGATAGACACTATATACGCACCTTGTATCTCTTCGGGGGATAGATCCTCGTCCAGGAGGTTTATACACTGGAGGACCCGGCTAGGCATGATGACCATGTCACGGAGTTTGGAATGAGATCTGTTCTTCGAAGGAAAGCATGCTTCAAGGCCTCTTCGGATGAGATTCGCTCTTTTGGGTCCGAATCCAGGCATCTAAGCACATAAAATACATACAATATAAGCATGAAAAACAATGGCGGAACAAAAAATTATCTCGACAACAAAATGAGGGAATTTGTCACAGATTGTGTGATTGAAACTTTAGCCATCTCAAAGCATGAATGTATTTAACGTGACGTCAGACGTAACATAAGTTACAGCTTACGTTTTTAAAGGTCTATGTTTTTATATGTTGAAGAAGTGACTCCTCTTTTACCCACCGGATAAAACTTCACTGATCTTTGCTCTTCTTTAAAAGAATTCTTTGACCTTAGAAAAACGTAAGCAATAATCTACTTCACATAAAATCTATTCAAACATTTGGATCCAAATATCGTTTTTTTAAACGGTCCATCAAAACCATTTTTATTCATGAAGCTTACAAGAATTTTGAAAAGCAATATATTTTTTAAAAAGTGTTTCAATCCCCTCACCGATTGATCAAGTCTTTCACTTGCTCGAAGACGTCACTTTGACTGGACTTGTCATAGGCGACCTCCGCTGGCCCCAGTTTCATTTCCACCATTTGATGTGGCTTGAGGTAGTAAGACATTTTATCGTTCAGAATGAATAGCTTTTGCCCAGTGAAGACCTCAGCAAGAAGACATCCAAAAGACCAGATGTCGGAGGATACTTCCGGCTTGGGCGGCACGGGTGGGGACCCGTAGAGGCCTGCCGAGCGGCGCCGTAATTTCTTGACTGACCGCCACTCCTGATCTCCGTCTGAGGGAAGCCTCTCGTCCCAGACGTCGTTGAGGGAGGAATTGGAGGTGGTTTGACTAAAGACCCCGCTGGACTCTTCTTCTTCTTCTTCCGCATCGGGAGATGGGACCTTCCGTCGTCGCTTCGCTTCTTGAGGATCTCTTTGTAGGTGTTCCATTCCGTGCACTCGGGGGCGCGGTAGCCAGAACTTTGGATTTGGGGAGCTCAGTCTCGTCCGCGTGGAATGCGAGGCCGTAGTCAATCACTTTGAAGTAACCCTCCTCCGCGCTCCACATCACGTTGGCGGGCTTCAAGTCTCCGTGAGCGTAACGGTTGAAGTGAAGACGCTGAAGTGCCCTAACATTGTTGAGTAAAAAGATTATCAATAATTTTATAGAACACAGTGGTTTCATTGTACGATAAAATGAGCAATATTTATTGATGAAACAGACTTCTTTTTTCGTTGTCGTTTATCGCTAAGTTAATTAGAGTTGATCGTTCATCACTTATGATAACGATAAATTGTTAAATGGATGATCTATGTGGTCAGGTATTGTGATTTTTTAGGATTACCAGCACAAAAAAGCCTTTCGCCGAGCCAAAAAGGGCTCCATGTAGGTTTCCTTAGTGTTGGGTTGGTAATCATGCTGGGGTAAAATTGAGCCGGAGCACCCGTACCGGCAAAATGTTCAAGATCAGTAGTTTTTTCGTCTCAATGGTTTGACAGAATTGCATCCGATATCCGGATATAAATAAGGTGCTTTCCATTAAATAGTAAAAATAAGTCAAAGGAACTTAGATTTTTCTTGCAAGTCAATGAATTATATTACGTAATTATAACGTAATTGTATGTATACAGACTGATTCACTAGAATTGAGACTCTCTCTTTGATGAGTCCTACAGTGCACACATTAAATTTACTCTTTTTTCCTTGTGATCGACTGATGATTGGCAGACCTGACCTAACATGTATTTTTATTTATCCCTTTATCAACCTCTAAATATAAGAAATTGACAATAGATATGGATTGCCATAAAAAAACTTACGTCAGAACATCCCTTGCAAACTTCTGTGTTCCCCAAGGAGAGAGTCCTTGCCGCTCATTCCTGAATATCATTTGACGAACATTGCTCTCTAGGAGCTCCAAAACCTGGATTCGAAAACCCTTGTAGAAGAAAACACCCATGCATTGAACAATGCTCGGCGTGGAGATCCTCTCGAGAATAGACATTTCTCTTTGAAGGCTCCCTCATAATTGGAACCCTTTCGATATACTTTGAGAGCCACTCGCACTCCATCGCGAATGCTTTCAGCTGAATATACGAGACAGCATCTGAAAAAAGAAGAGATGGAGAATTATGGAAGATAGGTGTTTAATCCTTTTTATTTTTGCCTGCAATTGATATTAATTACAATATAATTTTTTAAATCAAACAATAGCTAAAACCCATCCAAAGTACTTCTCTCTTACCAAGTATCATACGATTCTTAAGATAAGTATATGATTGGTTAGAGCTAGGAGAAAAGAGTGATGCAAAAAAAGTAATACTTCAATATATCAAGCCTTTATTTTTTATTTTCTATTTCTTTATATTCGAATGTTTTTTTCCTTCATTACCTCCGCCGAAGGAGGTATTGTTTTCACTGGCGTTGGTTGTTTGTTTGTATGTCAGCAGGATAACTCAAAAAGTGCGGAACGGATTCGGATGAAACTTTGTGGAGTTGTTGGAAATGTCAAAAGAAACAAGTGATTAAATTTTGGCATCTCTGAGTGCTTCTCTAAGATGCAAAATGAGCTAAATACTACTAAATATTTCAAGTTAGCCTACTCTGCCATAGATGTCGCAGTGCTGTGCTCTCCTCTATGATGACGTCATTCTTTCCATGTACCTCTAGAGTGTAAACAATAAAGGAGCAGTATGTAGAGTTAAAGGGACAGTGCGTAGAGGGTTGGAAATGACAAAAAGACCAAGTGATCATTTGGTGGGGATCGGCGGAGGTTTGCACTCTCTGAGTCCTCTAGTTTTTATATTTTTTCAATTTGAGTAATTTCATTGGACCTATACAAAAAAAATACTCCTCTTAAAGTGTTGATCTATTTCAATAAGGTGGTATTCCAATGGAACTAACAATAGCGTATTTAAATGAATGAAAAAGGATTTAAATATATGGAGTAACGGATTTTTTTTTTGATGAGCTAACGTTTAATAAATAATTATATTAAGAAAAACTCACATTATAAGGTTTAATCCAAAGTTAATGAAGTGTTGTCTCTAGTGGAACTAAGTATTTCTTTTTTCCCTCTCGTATGAATTGACACTAGCTTAAAACTACTTTTATATTATGGGCTTGAAAATGTACATTGCCAATGTTTAAAAACTCATTTCATCGGCCATTAAGTATCATATAAATATAATATTAAGAGAGCTCGAAGCTGCATCGCTTTAATTTCTGACGAGAAAAAAAATCCTAGTTTTCCTAAGCAATTTAATTGATATAGTTTCTTATATGAAAATATATTTTATAATATTTAATGGACGAAAAAACAAGAAGACAATAACCCAGTTGCATGGATGACCTACTTAATTGCCTATTTATATACATTCTTTGGTAGAAAAAACAAACCATAAGAAAAAAACTTTGCTCCTATATAACATAATCCCTTTAATTGAAGTAAAATGCTCAGTGATGCACCAAATAGTTAAGAAGTGCATTAACGCTAATTTATTGCATACAACGAAATTGGGAAGACTATAAGGAGACCAAAGATAAAGATATACAATATGCGCAGAACGCCAATGTTTAGATTCCTCTGATTAGAAAAGAAAACTGAAACGTCCACATGACGTCAATTATCGATTTGTTTTGATTTATGGCATAAAATATATATATTTTCTTTCTTTCTCTCATTATCTTTCTGTCTGTTTGATAGAAAGGACTTCTACTTTTATGGATTGGAATTTTTTTATAAATAATAAAACCTTTTCAGATGTTAATAAATTGGCTGAGTTTCGGCCTGAAAATTGAAAATCTAATGCAAATAACATATTATTAAACAATTTCATTTTTTTTCTGAAAATCATGTGAATGTAGTTACACAGAGTCATAAAAATCTTATTTTTATATGAAATTATATACGAGGTTGTGTGGCTTCATCATATTAGTCCCACCTATTATTAATATTTAAACACATTGTTATTTATTTAGATGGTGTAGTATTAGATATACAGGCAAATCGTCTAAGTGATGACGTCACATTTTTTTGCTTTTTTTTATTGTGAAATATCCCTCTTTGTTTACATGGGTTCTGCCCCCCCCCCCCCCTGTAAGGAGACCCAATTTTTTTAGCCATCTAACATTATTACAATAGCACGGACAAAATGACTATATAGAGATGTTACTAAATAATATATATACTGACAAGAGGTATTAGAATACCGTATGTTTTTCATGAATAGTGAAACGTCAACAAACCCTATTATTATTCCCGTCATCAAGAATATATTACAACAATAGTTTTTGATGACGTAACATTTTAAATGTTATTCTTTCCGCTTGCCGTGAGACGTCATTAAAAATCGCGGGCAAGCGAAAGTAAGCTATCTTGGCAATATTGACGCACCCTGTTTTTCAATTTGCCTTGGGCATATTTGAAGTACAATGACGTCACGAGGAGAAGGTTTAATAGTGTGTAATTAATAAATAATAATCAACTCAAATCTATTTGGAAGAGTTGGAGATAATAATTAATATATTAAAGGAATTTAACATGTTAACTGCTTTTCAAATTATGTTTTGGAGCAAAAGTCCCTGGAACTCCAAGATTTGTGGCATCATGGATCACAGACTCCTCTTATTAAAGGAAGCATTGCCTTTCCTAACTACTTGACCATTGACCACTATAATAAGAGCTGATTGAATACACAGGGGGAGTTAAATGGCTGCTCCATTTGGAGATGAAACAATTTAGCTGTCGTCATGGGATTCTAAAAAAGGGAATCCAGAAATAAATATCCAGTGATATCGTCATCCTATGTTATTTTTTAACAAAAAGTAGATTCTTAAAATGACGTATTACTATTGCCATTTTCCCTTTTTCTATTCCTGTAGACTTGGTATTTAGACTTTGACTGCTCAAGAGATTATAATAATTTGGTCATAGCTGTGCTATACATTTGAATTACATTACATTGGTATAACTGTGCTATAAACCCGTTTTTTCCTAATGTTTCCATATAGCACCACCAAATTGTTAAAAATGGACCGTTTCTCATCATAATACTTCTTGTCCGATTTTTTCCAAACTTGTGCAACATACTCACAGCTACTACTTCTGAATGTTTGAAAGTTAGTATTGAACATACAATCTGAACAGTGAGGTAATTTGTCTAGACGTCTTTTTTAAGAATATTTTAAGAAAAAAGGAATTAATCGATAATTATAGTTCTTTAGATAATGAATGTAGATTACATTGTTTTGTTTTTTAAATAAGGTTTTGCTGAATTAGATCAATTCATTTGAGTGGTATGGTATCTCTAGGAAAATATGAGTACAATAAATTCATTATTTTAACTTTTACAGTTATCTCTCTCCGTGAATGATATCTTGGATATGATCATGGATGATGATGACGAGCATGATTTGTTTATGGAGCCTCCAAACGTTCATGATCTTACTGATGAGGATTCTGGAGAGGAAAGTCTCGACGGAGAATGCAATGATGACAAACTTTCTTATAGACAGCTCAAAGCTCCTGCGAAACTCCGTTCTCGTAAGAAATTAGAGATGATTGAGACAACGATTTACGAAAATTCAAAATTATAGGTAAAACGAAAAATTGTTTCGCATAAAATGAAAGAAATTAGTACAGAATATACTTAGACGTAAGAAGCTCGTCCTACTCATTATATAATTTTTCCTCAATCATCGCCGAACAATATTTATAATTTTTAAATGCTTTAAAAGATACAAATAGTTTATTCAATATTTCTTGTGCGATATTTTGAATGATTCGATATTATTTATTTGTGTTTTAAGTTTTAACTTCTTATTGTCGTACAATATGTTTTAGTTCATCTCCAATGATAAATTTTAAACTATAATATTTATTTGTATTTCTTTTTAACGTATTAGCTTTGGTTTTTATGTATTTATGTACATTCTGTAAAATTGAACTGTGGAATTTAAAAAAAGTGACGCACAGTATGGGATTTAACTCCAGTGAAGTTGTTAGATTTGTTTATCGACGAGGACATATTATACTATATAAAAAGACCAAATATTAAATCAAAAGAAATTGGCTGGATATAAATGTCAAAACTGAAGAAATAAAAATTGCTATTTTGATAGTGAGCGACTATAATCCTCTCTCCCTGGAAGACGCATGTACAGGTCGAAATCCACAGATGCTTTCAATGAAGCTATTTCGAATGCTATGAGAGGGGACAGATTTGACGATATCAAGATATGTTTAAACTCCAATGATTAGGATACTTCTTCGACCCCTTATAGCGCAAAGAAGCTTATGCAGCATTTTGTACCAACGATAAATATATCTCACGATGAAGCCATGATAGAATATCTCGGAAAAATGGATGCAAACAGGCGATCATAAACAATCCAGTTCGATTCGGATATAAAGTATGGTGCCAAAATACTTTTAATGGTTATTTATGAGCCTTTGATGTTTATCAAGGAAAAACTTACAAAGGCGATGATGAGCTGGAGGAGTTACATGAGCTTCCACCGTGTTCCATTTATTGAAGTCTAATTGGCAAAAAGAAGTATTTGTCATACCATTTAACCTTTGACAATCTTTTACTACGTTTCTCTTGTTGAACGAACTTAAAAACATGTATATGATGTTACAGGAGGAACGTAACGCTCAAATCGGCTAGAAAAAGTTGTCTAGTAAAATCAGTTGCTTGTATGAACAAATTGGAATGATGCTGGATGATTGATGCAAGTATGCAAAATGCATGGAATCTTGCGAAATGCACGGCAAAAGTATAGATTAACTACAATATCTAAAAGAGATATTGCAATCTACTTCGATTCCAAATAACCCCAAGTCTAACTTTGTTAAAAAGTCCACCAAGAATCTAGGCAAAAGTGATGCGCGTTACGATGAAGTAGTACCAAAAGGTGAACGACGAAAATGCCAAGGAGAAATGTGTGATTCACGAGTCCGTTCACAATGTTGTAAGTGTGCCGTTGGACTGTGCCTTAAATGCTTTAAAAAATATCACTGTCGATAATTAGTTTGGTTTATATTATGTATAGATTTATATATATTTTTGAAATATATTTGATTTAGAAACAAAAAGGAAAAGTATTTAAGGAAAAGAGAAATTTGTACTCACATTATCCTGGTGGTACCATGAAGTACTATCTTATATCTCAAGAAAGGAACTAAATAAAATATTTTTCTTGTCAATGGCTCTTTGATATTCATTTCATGAATTTAAAAAAATATTTTCTTTGAAAATAAAAGGGATAATAGAATATGACGTTAATACGTAAACTTAGCTAATCTCTATTATTCCTTCCTTTTCTTCTTTGTTTTTTCACTTTTTGATTCAAAAATTGATATTTCCTATTTTATCAAGTCGGAGAGACTGCTCTTTCATGATTAAATTGACACATGTATATAATTATGTCCCATAAAGGAAAACAGTCAAATCCACCAACAAGAATTCGTAACTCTTTTTATCAGAGCTGGAATTTACTTTCAAAAATGAAGATTCGTATAAAAAAATCAATCTATCTTAAGCAATCAACAAAAATAAACAGTCGATAATGGTGATATTCGGTGGTTTTGTCAAAATAAAAATGATCAGTATTGGTAGTATAAATCTAGGGGAATGCCGGATATCTAGCGGTACTCCAAGCGCTGCTTTGAGACAATCTTTTGTCACTACTTTTTTATTTACATTTATTAAAATGAACAAGTGCGCTAAAAGTAGCAAGAAAAGGCTGTCCTTTATTGAAGGCTTATACATTCTCTGACTTAGCACGTCATACTTATATTAAATAAGATATATATATATATAGATATATAGGGTGGTAAGATCTAATCAGGCGGGTTTTCAAGGCATCCTTTAACTAGGAAGACGTCATCTGATCCGCACAGCTAATTTTTTAGCAGACAGCCAACATATGCAAGATTATTTTAATTGCATTTTATCATCGTCAAGACCTCAAACAGAAATCTACAGCCTGTAATCTAGAACGATCAAGAACGCAGATGTGTCGTTATCCAGATTCTTAGCATGAAGGCGAAACTATAAACAACACCAGGTCTTTGAGGCTGCTCGGGATCGACAAAAGAGTTGCTGAGCTCAGCAGCAGCTACACACGATACCTGGGTCCTAATGCTGTCGTCGACAGGCCTGCAGCCCCCCCCCCTCCCCCAGCAAGGCCAGAACCCCTGACATCAGAGGGTGTCCGACATCTTGGAGCACGACCTCATCAGTGTCGATAAGTCTGCTTGGAAATGATGAAGACAGTCTTTCTCTGGATTAATCATATATATATATTTTTTTTTTTATCAACAGAAACATTCAAATTATGCATGAGGGTCTAAGACACTGTTCTACTGCTAGAATGTTGGTAGTTCCTAAGAGATTCTTTGAAGAGGAAGGAAGTTTGCTTGACGAAGAGAAGATGATACGTCACTGACCACACAATTTATCTTGGTCGTGCCAGATGCCGCCAATCAGTTAATATATTTCAAATAATTTCAAACGAACCTGGATTTGCTCTACATAGGGTATATACTTGTTTTTGAGACCCCTACATGTTATAATTGATGGATTGATAAATAACCGAGGACCATCATCATCATAAATACTAATAATTCAATCTTATGAATCTTTAATAAAGCAGTCTTTCAATAGTGATTTATATGATGTGTGAAGGAAATACATGTCTTATAATCAAATTATTATTGGTAATAGAAGTACATATTACACAAGAAAGCCACACATCATTTATATTAAGTGAGTGTTTATGGTAACATTTGTGTTGCAGGGTGTGAAAGTAATAAGAAATTTTAGATGTACATTTCTAAACGAATAACCCCCAACGATTATAATGTACTGTAATACTATACTTTTATACTTCAAGTTTTGATATATGTCACAAAAAAAAGCTTGGTCCTTAAACCAACATTTTTATCACTTAAATTTTATTAATAATCACATTATACAAAACTTTACTAACATTTTTCTTACAAGACAACTACTTAAAAAATTAAATGTCATTTTGGCACATTTCAAGAATATCGACCATAAGGTTAGAGTTTTGTGATAAATATTATTTCAAATTGCAAAAGATATAATCGTAAAAAAGAGCAATAAAAGAAGAAGGAAAGAGGCTTTCATCATTATAGGGTGATATTTATCGGCAGTTTAATATGGCGTTTATGCCTTCAAAGAAAACAACCCTTAGGATTCCCAATAGGCCCTCAACATCACTAGTGATTAAGAACCAAGTCTCTTCGAACGCCCTCAAACAAATCATAACTATATTCAGTTGAAATATATCAAATCAAAAAAAAAATATTAAGGGTATTTTATATTATATATACCGGCCGTGTAAAATTATTTACCGATGATGTAAATACACTTTTTAAGAGGTTCGTGGCTACAAATCTGATTTTTCGTATTTTACTGTTAAAATAGACAAAAATCCTTACTGTCAGAGCCAATGATACTAACACAACAAGGAAAAAGGCTCGCGAGGAAAATACGATGAGGGATCTAAAAGGAAAAAAGAAAATACGCGTACGCGTCCCCTTTCCTTATATTTCATAACAAATTATGATTTTTAGAACGAAAATATATATATTTGTTTTACTATTTACGAATTTTATGGACATGATGAATAAAAGTGTTGATGCTTCCATGGCATAATTCTATGGAATATGTTTCTGATTCACTTTGTGGGCGTCACAATGGTGGCTCCAACAATAAATCCTATTTCCGTTACAAATTTGATCACTTGATCTTTTAATTGTTCCAAATTCAAAGTCGAAACAGGCTGCATAACTATCATGTCATGATAAACTGAATGAAGGCTCTTAATCATGACACAAAATAGGGTCTTAGTTACTTGATCATCATCCACCCCATAAAAATTCCCAGCAAAATATTCAACTCGTTTTGTACAATATGTTTCGTCAAAAATTACTAATATTTTTTTTCATCCCTTTTTGACTTAAGCCTTGAAGCGAGCCTTTGGGTAAGTTATTGTAGAGTCAGCCAATCCAGTTTCTAAATTCAAAGATGAAGAAAGTTCCGTAAGGCGACGTATTGTAGGTAATGAGAACTTCTTACGTAGATCTCTATAGAGACTCGTTGAGAAACCTTTCCAGGACATAGATAAGGCTACAAGGCAGGACTGTATAATCCGTTGTTGTGACATTTAAACAACAAGGATAATTGTTCAATCAAAAAGTTTAATTTCTTCTCGTTTGCTTCGTCCAAATAGGGCAAGATATTTGTCAAATGATTTAAAGCTGTGTTTAATTCATTTTCCAAGCTAAATAGTTGATTGGTGGAAGAGTTGATGTCAATGATTTAAGAAGGCCAAAATATTAAGAAGGGTGTCACTTTTGTAATATGTTGTTCTTGGTGATATGTTCGAGATGATTAAAATAGATCTCTATCTTTCACCCTGAAAAATACAACATAGCAGGAAATAAAGTCATCGTAGTTGTATGAATCAGTATTAATAAGAAAATACTGAGGAATAGTCAGTTTTGATATGTGAAAAACAATATATATTAAATAAAGAAGGAATGAAGTTTGGTTACCGTATATGATTGTCATTTCTTCATTAATCTTTAAACTGAAGTCTATTGACGGTCCTCCATGACTAAAGTTCATCTTGAAGAACACCAGCTCTTTATCTTTTCAATCATAATGTTCCTGAACGCCGCTCGGAAGGCAAGTCCTATCCATTTTAATTTGAAGCTCTTCGAGTGTTAAAAATGAGTTGACCTCTTCAAAAGCCTTAATATTTTTTAAATTCGCTCGTTTTCATTAATGAGTCGTGAGGAGAGGTTGAGGTGGAGGAACGCTTTGGAGGAGGCTTTTTTGAATAGTAGTGAGGAAGATTTGTAAAATTGGAAGGGACGGCATCTTTTTTAATATCTTAACACAAAGAGTTTTTCCAGATCTGTCTGAACGTGGGATTAGAGTCAGTAGACTCTGGCTTATAATCGGAGGGCATGAAATGTACGTCACACAACGCAGAATGTCTTGAAGGCATCTAATTTTTTCGCGAAACAGCATTTGTCTAGAGTTGGCGTAGGGACTCATCCTTGGGGAACATATGAAACCGTCTCTTTTCCCCTCATTTGCCCTTTGGTTTGTAGCCACTCTTGCAACCTGAGCAACACAAACCTTCCCCATTGTCCTCTAATTTGAAGATAAATAGGTAGTTCTAAAACGATTCCTCTAACACTTCCACTACTTCATTCACGCGGCAAATAAATAAATTAGTCGATCCCACTTTGTATTTGTGTTTTGAAAGGTTGCGCAACTTTACCATTCCTGATTGTTTTAGTATTCATTGGTCAGAGCGTAACATCTGCCACACGTTAGTACATGTTCCATCAGGAAAAAATGAGGATCGAAATTGCAACCCTCCTCTGAGCGGAGTGCCTCATAACAACATTAAGGAACAGGTTGGAGCCTCGTTGAAGAAAGTTACAACGTTTCCAAGCGCTTGGAGGCTGGGGGTGATCTCAGCATTCCTCTGGTGCTGACAAGAAGCCCACTGTCTCAACAAGGTAAGTTACAGGTAGCGTTTCAAGAGGACACCCGACAGGTCCATTACCGGTATGGCCAGAAAGATGGGAACGTCAAGATTAACTGTTTCAAGGGCATTGAAAAGGGCTGGAGGAAAGTCCCTGAGGCGGACTGAACGCCCTTTGCTCACTGAACGTCAGCGAGAAGTCAGATTTGAACGTGCCAAGAAAATCTTGAATGGTATAAAAAGCTCACTGGACGCATCATCAATCTTTCAGATGCGAAAACTTTTACGGTCGATCCTTTTTCAACAGGCAAAATGACCGTGTTGTGAGCTTTTGGAGATGTGCAAGATAAGCACAGCTATGTGGCAATAACAAGCACTCCTACTTCCAATGATGGATGTTGGTCTCGTGGCCTCTAACAGGAAGACATGAAGCCGGTAATGGTTCCCCACTGGGTACAAAAATTAACAGCGGAGGATTATGTGAGATTCTGCGTCCAAGGTCCTTCCGTGGATCAATCCATAAGTCGGTCACTCTCCTTGGGGTTTTCAACAGATGGAGCACCTCCCCACGCTTCCAGAAAGCTCAGGAGTGTCTCAAGGACACATGAAATTTTTGCCCAAGGACTACTGGCCCCGTCAGAGCCTCAGCTCCTGGCCCACTAGACTTCTCCATCTAGGCGCACGTGGAGACCAGGCCTGCAAAAAAACGACGCAAGACCATAAATGCCTTAAAGGCTGCTGTCAACAAGGCCTGGGCCTCCATGGACGCCGATTACATCCCCAAGTCTTGGCAGCTTCAGACGTCGCCTGACCTGTCATTGAGTCAAATGTGGCTACATTGATTAAATTTGATCACAAACTATTTTATTATTCTAAAACTGTATGAATAAATTGTTTCTCAAGTCATTCGAAATGTCGTTATTGTCCGCGATATGTTCTGAACAAAAAT
>CP045890.1:35564429-35602974 GCA_013387185.1 Caligus rogercresseyi
TTTTTTTATTACCTCCGCCGAAGGAGGGTATTGGTTACCTCCGCAGAAGGAGGTATGTTTCAGTGGCGTTTGTTGGTTTATTTGTTTGTCAGCAGGATAACTCAAACTACTGAACGGATTCGAATGAAACTTGTGGAGTTGTTGGAAATGCCAAAAGAAACAAGTGATTAAATTTGGCATCTCTAAGTGCTTTTTTAATATGCAAAAATGAGCAAATACTACTAATAATAATAATGAAATGGGTTCTCTATCAGGGAGTAGGAAAGAACAAACGCTAAAAAAATATTCATTGACGTATTATTGTTCATATATCAGCTCAGGATATGTTACCCAGTGACGTAGCTTAAACGTCTTCCGTCTTCCCATCTCTGAGTGCTTTTTTAATATGCAAAATGAGCTAACGGAGAGGAAACACATTGAGAGATAGAAAATCGGGCGTGTGAAAGGGAGAATGTTTGAATAGGAATGTTGTGGGGATCGGCGGAGGTACACACTCTCTGAGTGTATATTTTTCTTGCTCTTCCTCGCTCATTATTCACCAAACACACCTACTTATGTAGACATATATGATTGGATTGTAATTCGTTAAGTGATTCATTAGGTGGGGATCGGCGGAGGTTTGCACTCTCTGAGTGTATATGCCTCTAGTTTTCACTGGCGTTGGTTTGTTGGTTGGTTGGTGGTTGTCAGCAGGATAACTCAAAAAGTACAGAAACGGATTCGGATGAAACTTTGTGGAGTTGTTGGAAATGCCAAAAGGAACAAGTGATTAAATTTTGGCATCTCTGAATGCAAATTAAGATGCAAAATGAGCTAAATACTAATAAATATTTCAAGTTAGCCTACTCTGCCAATAGATGGCGTGTGCTGTGAAATCGGGTGCCGGGAGCGTCTTCCTCTCGGAATTACCGTCCCTCTACGCCGCCCAGTCGTGAAAAATCCGCCTCGGAAGGCTCATAAGGACCCCTTGACGGCGGAGGTTTGCACTCTCTGAGTGTATATATGCCTCTAGTATTATTACATTTATTTACCTTGCCTGCATATTACTGTGGGGGTGAGTTGATGAGAAGAAGAAAAAAAAGTCATCAGACACAGGAGGGAAAGGTCAAGGAGGGAGTACTCCTCTCCCTTTTAATTTTTGCGCCCTTTATACTCCTGCTCTACGGAGTATTATCTTTCCCATCCAAGGAATACAAGAGAAACTACCTGGAAGGAAAGGGAAAATTGTAGCTTCCAAGTGAAAGCCATGATACGCTGATGAACATAGCAGTAAATTAACAGTTTACATGTATTTTTTTAGCTAGAGTCATTTTTACTCAATAATTCATATTTCAACGATCAAACAAGTAGCTATTATATTCACAAAAATGATCAAACAAGTAGTATTATTTTTAACAAAAATGATCAAAAAAGTAGCTATTATATTTCACAAAAAGATTCAAACAAGTAGCTATTATATTTAACAAAAATGATCAAACAAGTAGCTATTATATTTAACAAAAATGAATAAACGAGTGGATATATATTTTAATACTTTTATTTAGCGACAATAGTTTCCACAATAGTAAATATAATATCATTACAAAAGATAATAGTTTACAGTTGAAAGCAGGTAATTCAAGATTATATAGTTTTCATTGTGAAATAGACTGTAATTAAGAAATTTTATTTTCAAATAAATTTCATATCTGACGATCTTTGTTTCTCTGAAAACTAAACTGCCTCATTAAATTCCAGTTTTGGAGGTGCCATGAGTTTCAAATCGGAGGATCTTGAGGAGGTTACAGCGGGGCTGGCGTTACGTTTGAGGGCGGCTCGACTATTTCATCCACGAAACAAAGAACATTCCGCCAACGTGACCCCGATAGTATTTTGACTCTTCAGCCCCCTTACAATATGAATAATTAATAAGACATATCGGTAATATTAAATTTAACGTCATAGCGTAACTCTATCCTGTTTTATCACTACCTTAAAATCATTTAATTAAAAAACAAATGATGGATATGCTTTTTATTACTAAAAAACAAATCATAACAGAATAAAAGCTACATATAGCTCCAATACTTTTTAAATTGGGACAATGTACACAACATATTTAATGTTTAGTTAAGATTTATTTACTTATTTATTGGCTTGATATTGTGATACAGTAAAAATCTATATCATAAAAATAAAATATTTGAGTAATATTATATATATATATAATCATTCATATTTGAAAGGCTTTAGATTTAAAAAATGGTACTTTATTTTGATGAAACAGTTAGAACCTTTTTTTTTTTTTAAATAGTTTATTGCTACACAAAATTATATATATATACAAGTATAAACATATATTCAGTCGGGCACATGTAAAAAATAATAATTTGAACTTGTGGTGCCCTCGCAATAGTTGGCCGAATGGGTCTTCTACTGCAATCCGTCCTGAATGTGAAGTAGGGATGGTGTATCCTTCAGCCAGCCTCCAACGTCCGTACATGTCAAGAAACTAGAGATACTGGACACTGAATGGCCCTGAAAAGGCCGCTGACAGTCAAAAAGCTGGGTCCGCTCAACCATGAATTTCGGACATTCGTGAAGAAGATGAAGCGGGTCCTCGTCCTGTAGTCCACACCCACGACACAGCGGGTTAACTTCTGGGTGCATTAGATGATAGTGACGACGCAGAAGAGAATGACCCGTCGAAAACTGTACCAAGGAGTTAATCTTTTCTTTGGAAAAGTCCAAGAGACGTTTCCATTTATTCAGCTTAACTCTTGGCATCACTTCACGGCTTTGGCGACAATAATTCAGCCCTGACCAAAGTGTCTGCCATTTCTCTACGTAATGCGCAGAAACCTTCTCCTTAATAAAGGTCAAAGGAGTACCAACAATCTGTGAAGGATGTTGCTTCATTGTTCCCGCTTTGGCGAGCATATCGGCCACCTCATTTCCTGTGACGTCACTGTGACCCTTAACCCAGCATAAAGAGATAGGGACTTCAGCAACAAGCGACCCCAAAAGAGTCTTTGTGTCTCTTACAAGGGAACTCCGCGTCTCAACCGCTCGCAAGGCTCCGATAGCTGCTTTGGAGTCCGACCAAATACAAAATCCACTGTAGCACCACTTCTCACGATTACCCTTAATCCAAGAAAGGGCCTCTTTTATTGCCAGTATTTCTGCCTGGAAAACACTGTTTTGAGGAGTGAGGGTCAAAGAGGCTTCCTCCACAACTTGGTCACCTTTTGTTACAACAAATCCAGAACCAACACCTCTATGATTTTTCGATCCATCTGTATATACCTGAACTTGATTTTCGAGTTGTCTATCAAAAGCGTTGCATTTCCATATTTTCTCTCTGTTAATAACATCTTTTTGGAGAGTTGGGAACAAATGGGATATGATAGTATCATGAGCAAAACAAGACGGGATAGTCTTCGTTTTGAGATGTCGCCATTTTATAATCCCCTCATCTAAGGTGTCAGCGATGCGCAGACGAGCCATCGTAGCAAGACGTTGTGCCTCAAGAAAGAGGGGAAGAATTCCAAAGAACACTTCAAGTCCTCGAGTAGGTGTCGAACGCATCGGATGGCAAAGACTAATCAAACCCAGTCTCTGTATCTTGTCCAGAAGATTCTGTTGTCCTAGTGTTATATTGTGTGCCCAAATAAGAGACCCATACGTCAGGACAGGTCTTACAACACTAAGATAGGCCCAGAGCGTTTGACGTGGGCCGAGGCCCCATGCTTGGCCAATAATTCCTTTCATTGCATGAAGAAGCTTCTTGGCTTTGGCCGATTTTTCTTTCAAATGGACGTGGAATCTAAGTTGCGAGTCCATTATAACTCCAAGATATTTCATGTCATGAGAATATTGTACTATTTGACCTCCCATATAAAGGTTTGGCCAAGGTGAGTGAACATGCTTGGTTTTACGTGTGAATACAGTAGCCACTGTCTTCAATGGGTTAAAAGTTAGACCCTTGGCATGTCCCCATTGGCAAACTGTATGAAGAGCTTTATTCATATCATTAACCATAACTTGAAGATCAACTCCGACAATGATGAGGAGAACGTCATCTGCATAGCCAACTACTCGGACTTTTGTTTGCTTGAACTTGACCAAAAGATCATTGATAGTGATGTTCCAGACAATAGGGGATAGTACTCCTCCTTGTGGACTTCCTCTGGTTGGACGCACTGTTTTAGTAATTCCTCGAAGAGTGGTGCTAACAATTCTCCCTTTCAGGATATTATCATACCAAGCACAGATAGGGAAGTCCACTCCTTGGGCTTGGAGTCCTGTCAAAGCACCAGAAAAAGAAATATTGTCAAAAGCTCCGCTGCAATCGAGACTGACAGCAAGAGCATATTTCTTACCGTAAACAGCCTCTTCAAGGAGGTCAATCGCCTCTGCAAGAGCTGAATCCGTAGATCGACCAACTGTAAAAGCATGTTGGGAATACAGATATAGAGGCAATTGTTCTTGAAGATGCCATTGAAGAAGCCGCTCCAGCGTTTTAACAACAAAACTTGACAGTGTTATAGGACGAAAAGATCCTGGACTGGAATATGATTCCTTTCCTGGTTTGGGGACAAATATCACCCTCATCTCCCGCCAAACAATAGGAATTTCATTCATTCGGACAGAGCGTACAAATAGAATACGAAGATAGTCTAGCATTCCTACTGGAAGATGTTTTAGCACACAAGGGGCAATTCCGTCAGGGCCTGATACTTTAAAGCTATGAAAGGAGAGCAAAGAAGTTTTCAGTTTTTCCAAAGTGATAACTCCATCTAAATCGTCATCCTCATCATGCGAACCTAATGAAAATGCATCTCTTATAAGATCCGGATCAGGATCGAACTCACTCTCAGGGAAATGATGGGCTAAAAGATTTTTCATGGATGCTTCAGGCGTATCAGGCATCGTTCCATTGACATCACAGATAAGCCCTGGTGTGACATTTGATCTAGGTCTTGCCGATCGAACCACTTTGGATACGTCACCAATATTGTCATATCGACTACAATATTCACGCCAACTTATTTGCTTTGATTTCCTTAAAAGATTGGCATACTCTTTATTTTTCTTCTTTAGGGCATCCTGAAGTCTTTGACCACCTTTACCTCGGCGAACCCGACGTAAAATGTTGTGAACATGGGTTCGCAGAGATTCCAGTTTTTCGTTCCACCAAGGCACTGGTCTAGACCTCCTTGCTGGCTTAAGGGGAGCAACCAAATCCAGTACTTTCTGAATAGCCTTGGTCCAGGCCTGAGAGGAAATTTCCAAATTGTTGGTTAAAGGATCAGGAAGACTTTTAAGTTCTTCTGATATTAAGTACTCGAATCTTTGCCAGTCAGCTTTTATGAGGTTACGATATTCCTCTATAACTGGTTCATAACTACCCGTAGAGTATTTAAGGTATGAGTGATCACTATGTGAACACTCAGTGTCCACCCGCCAATCAGTAACCTGCATACGTTGGTTGAATATGCTATTGGTAATAGTGATGTCAATATGGCTTGACCCACGTTGAGTTCTAAAAGTAGGCGTATTTCCAATATTTTGAATGACTAAGTTACATTCCTCAATAATCTCTTCAAGAGCCCAACCCCGTACATTTGAAATTGGAGATCCCCAGAGGGGACTATGTGCATTTGAGTCGCATCCTATCACTAATGGTAAATGGCGTTGTCTGCAGTAATTAATTAATCCAATAAACTTATCTTGTGCTCTCACATCAAGAGCTATATCAAAATAAGCCGAACAGTAATACACGTTCATCTTTTGAATACGGGCAACTCGACTGTGGTGGATAATACAAGTTTGTTGAACAAAAATGGTAGTGATATCCTTACCAGTGAATTCTTCAACACTCCAAAAGGGAACCGTCTTGTCAACTCGTATGCATGATCTTCCGCCTGGTTTGCCCACAGTAAGTTTAGTTGGACTGTTGGAGAAGAGAAAATTTGACTTAAGTCCCAGAAGAGGCTCCTGAATAAGAGCAATGTCATAATTAAGGTCCTGCAGACGCAATTCAGCCTCTGCGGCTTTAGCATGATGTAAATTAATTTGAAAAATACGAAGGGAGGATGACATATTTGTTAATTGTAATGTATAGACCTAAAAAGATGACCCAAAGGCTCCTTTAGTCTTCTTAGTCTCGTTATTATTCTGTCCTGGAGGTGAAAAACTTGTTTTGCGCTTCGGCTGTTTCTTGTCAGGATTTTTGACAGGAAGTGAAAACTTTTCGTTTGAATTGTCTCCCTCCATGGGAGTTTGTTTGTATTCTTCTTTTTCTTCCCCTCCTTCTCTCTCCTCCGTCTTCTCGATCTCTTCAGATTCCGCGGTTCAGAAGAACTCTTCTTATGCTTGAGGAGAGTATTGTCTTTTTCAGGCGAACTATAATTATCGGGTTTATTCCTTCTTCCACTTGACCGCGACCTTGTTCTGGGCTGAATAATGGGTAATGTTTCTAGGTGGGAGTTTGAAACATTTTTTGTTTGTATATTTTCAATTGTTTGACATTTGAAAACTCCATTTTCCTCATTACTATTAGAAGATCGCGATGGGTCTATTTCTACATGTTCCTCACTTGCATTATCATTGTTCTTTTTTGAATGGAAGTGCTTCTTTAAGGTTGTCCAAAAATTAATCCACTTTACAAATTGATTGGGGCAATCCTTAGCAAAGTGACCTTTCTCATAGCATTTTGCGCAGGTAACTGTTTGGCCAGAGTAGCTTACTCTTGTTTTGTAGCCTTTAAAACCTAGAAACCCCGGAATATCCTGAGTAGGTGTGAGACCTAGAATATAGTTTCCATTATTCAGGCCTTTCAGTATTCCTTCCGTAAAGACGGCTTCTTTTGCCGGTTTAACTATATTTCCGAAGTGTTTAAAGATTTCTTCAATATCCTTCGATGTTACATCCTCGTGCGGAGAATGCACCGTTATATTCTTTTCAAAAACGATTGGGTTTCCTTCATCATCTTGACGTTGCGCTCTGAGGCCTCTCATGCATCCTTTAATTCCGTCCTCAAAATTATTTGCTTTTCTGATTATGAAGGTATCCTCTACATGTGAAAAAGCAGTGCATATGTTAAGTTCCTTCTTCAATATCAATACAATAATAGGCCGAGAACCTGGACATGTATGAATTCCTTGTAGAGAGAGTGGATTTAACTTTAGAGTTCCTACGACGAGGTTCTCAATTTCTTGAATACTGGGGCGTTTTGGCACCCGCTTCCCGTTTATGACCGATAAATCGATTACTATTTTGGACTTATTAGCCTTTGCTGCCAAATCCTTTTTCAACGCCCTTAAGTAGGCATTTTGAGGGGGATTGTCTTCTTTGTTTTCCTTTGATGTTTCTTTTCTCGATACTTTTTGTTCATGATGAGACACATCTATTAATTCTTTTTCTTCTCCTCCTTTACATAGCTCAACGCGCTCTCCTTTTCTGCACTCTTCTTCTCCTGACATGTAGGCATTTTGTGAAGTATTTTCCTTCAATGTTTCTTTTCTTGTTACGTTTTCTTCATGATGAGACACATCTTTTCCTTCTTCTTCCCCTCCAAGACAAAGCCCAGCGCGCTCTCCTTCTCTGCACACTTCATCCCCTGACATGATCTTACCCTTAAGACCACGCTTTGAAGTAAAGCTTCTCTCCTCCTTATCTTCCTCCCCGACCGGTCGGCTGTTCACTCCTCGAAGTTCTTGCCCTGGCTGGTAACACTCTTTAAGACGTCCTTGACCCTGTTGATCTGGCGATCTCTCACGCGGGGGATCCTGACCTCTCATTTTTTCTCATTAAAGAAGAAAAAGAAGAAATCAAGGAAAAGAGAACCCCGTAGAGAAAACGTCACTCCTGCTCCTCAGTAGCACTGCATATAAAGGTAAATTGACTATCCCGACGACGAAACGAAGCACTTATTCACTCTTCGAAGCGAAAATTACAGTCCCAATCACTCCACATTCACTGATACAAGACTCTCAATATAGAGCAACAATGACACGTCTTATCACAACAAAATAACATATCTCTCAGTTAAGAACCTCTTATTAAAAAAATAGTTAGTAACTCCTTCTTTAACTGGGAACATCCATCCACCAATAGACTCGATGCCGAGCTAAAATACTGTTAAGATCCTCCTCGTAGCTCTTGTATCGAAATTCTTTCATATGAACAATATAAAATAAAATATTTATGATTAATATTATATATATATAATCATTCATATTTTAAATAGCTTTATGATTTAAACAAGGGTACTTTATTTTTGATGAACAGTTAGAACCTCTTATTAAAAATAGTTAGAAACTCTTACTTTAACTTGGACATCCATCCACCAATAGACTCGATGCTCGAGCTAAAATACTGATAAGATCCTCCTCGTAGCTCTTGTATCGAAATTATTTCATATGAACAATGTCCATTATTTCACCCTTGGAGCAAGGCACTTAATAGCCATTTCACGGTAGCAGTCCACGGGAAGGGCAGCATAGCAGTTTTGGATGGACTTCTCTGGTTGAACCTCATAGGCCAAATTGTCTGTTGAAGGAAAGAGAAACAACTTTGGAGACTTCATTTTTAGATGATGTAGAATTCCGTTCGGACGCGGGGTGTCGCGGTGGCCTTTAGTGCAATAAAAGGGACTTGAGAGAAATCACTTTAGAGCTTATGGAGAAGCTAGTAGTCCGGGTGAAAGTAGTGTCCCACTGAAACACACAGTTGGCCTCATCAATAACGAATCGCTTAAGGGGATCCCGCCATAAGGCTTCGAAAGACTATTGAAGTTCTGAGAGGCAGATAATTTCTCGGGAGTCACGTAGAGGAGTGTGATTTGGGGCGTGAGGAGACATAACTTTTCGTATATTTTCCGCTACCGGCCATAGTCGTCCCCGATAAGATGATCTGCAGGATCCACAGACCGTCGAGCTTTGTGAATTTATCATATATGAGGGATGCCAGGAGGGATAGGACTACAGTGACTCCGCCCTAGACCGCGGTTGGTAACTGATAGCAGAGACTCTTTCCGCCCTGTGGGCATAAAGACAGGTGACATTGTTTAAGAGGATGGTATTAATGGCTGACAGTTGATTGAGGCGAAAGCTGTGGATATCAAAGAGACTCTTGAGCTTCCCAAAGAGATCGTTCGAGAAAGAGTAGTCCCTCTTTGGCATATTATTATATCCCTGTTTACAACAAGAGCAGAGAACTTGTACACCACTTTGAAACACAGAATATAAGAACTTAAAATTACACTACACAACCACGTTTTTTTTAAACAAATATTACAACTGAATTAATAATGATGGCCTTCAGGTGCGCATGAAGGGAGTGTCCGTTTATGACGACATCCTTCCAGCTAGCTTCTAGTATTCCTTGTTCCCATCCTACTAATTCTTAGCAGGCTAAGGACCTGAGGAGGACATGGAAGTGTTTAACATACCTACGGATAAACCCCCAGATGAAGGAGTTTTAAACAAAAAAAGAAGGAGACCCTCGCCAGATAAACCTCCTGAAGAAGAAGTGCCCAGACTGCTCTACTCGAGAGCGCTCAAGCGAGGCACTGATTACAAAGGATAGGAAGAAAAATCTCTTAACTGGGAAAAGAGATTTAGATGGGAAATATTTGTTGTTGTTGTTGTAGAGGATAAAGAAGATAGTTCTTTCAGAATGGAAGGACTTAAACATGTTGATATATTTGACATGGCTCTTCTATTCGGATTTAAGGAACACAAATTAGCAGGGGATAATACGAAATTCGGTTTAAATCAAGCTGGTTCTTATTCTAAGTTTCCAATTGATATCAGAGGTAGACTGGATGATCTGAAAAAAACTCACCCTTTCAGTGTAAAGTCAGTTGGAGGGAAACGTGTCAATGCCTCGATTAGAATAAAGGGAATAGACAAGATTGATGTAAACCTAAAAAGAAGATTACCATAACTATAGAAAACACCTTCAAAAGGATTGATGAAGTATGTGCAGTGGAGTGGTTAAAACAGTTTGGCCAAGTTACTGCTCAGTACCCAAAGAAAATCCCTTTAATGAGGCTGCAGAAAAGAAATAAAAGAACTATAGAGACGTACCGGGTGTCCGATTGAAATTTACACACTCGTTTAATGCTTTCTGTAGGTTTAGTGATTGCAATTATGTAATTTCCGAATATTTCATAGTTCTCGCCTCAAAAAGCTTAAAAAACAACTACCTATAGTTCTTTGTAATCGGACCACAGATAGCTGAGAAAATGAGCTCGGAACGTGACCGGCGACTTCAAGTCCGTGCACTTTTGGATTCAGGGCAAACCCCAACTGAGATCGCGTGCCAGTTGGGCATCTCCCGCAAGACGGTGTACAATGTCAAGGCTAGGGGAGTGGAGAAGAAGGTCGGATCGGGGGGCAAGAGGACGTTAGACGAGGAAGAGGTGATCAGGGCCGTCGAGGAGGACCCTCTGAAGTCATTGCAGTCGCACGCAAGGGACATGGGCATCCCCAAGTCCACGTTGGTGGAGAACGTGAAGAGGATCGGCGGGAGGAGCTTGGTGAGGTTGGAGAGGCCACTCTTGACGCCTGCCATGAAGGAAAAGCATCGCCAACGTTGTCAAGCTCTCCTCAGGAACCTGAAGAAAGCTCCTGCTGGCCGAGTCATTGTGTTCTCTGATGAGAAGACCTGGACGGTGGACCCAGTGAGGAACAGGAGAAACGACCGGTACCTCACCTTCGGCGAGGTTGACGAGGATGTCAGGACCATGTCCACTACGAAACACCCGGCCAGTGTCATGTCACTGGGGTTTGTGGCCTCAAACGGGAAGGCCATGCCACTCATCTGGTTTCCGACTGGCTACAGGCTCAATACAGTCGACTACGTCAAGATCCTGCAGGAGAAGTTCCTCCCTTGGGTCCAGGAGAACTTCCCTGACAACAACGTGGTCCTACAACAAGATAGTGCGCCCGCCCTCACAGCCAAGGTCACGCAGGAGTTCCTGGGGCAGCACATGCAGTTTGGTCCAAGGAGATGTGCCCCCCCCCCAGAGCCCGGACGCCAATCCCTTAGACTACTCTTTCTGGGTGCAAGTCGAGAGCAAGGCCAAGCTCTGAAGACCGCGGTGGACGAGGAGTGGAACAGGATGACGACGGACTACATCAAGAGGACGTGCTCCACCTTCAGGAAGAGGATCGAGGCCATCATTGCTGCTAATGGTGGCTACATTGAATAAAATGTGATGTCCAAGGCTGTATTTAATAGAAAATATACGAAAAGCTCCAGTACTTCCCCATAGTGGGGAACTAAGTCATGTTAAAGTTTAAAGTGTTGAGTGTGTAAATTTCAATCGGACACCCGGTACGGAGAGATGGAGACTATTTAGTTGAAATTATTGGAAACCCATCAAATATACCCCAAGTTGTCCCGATACAGGGATGTCTCATTAAATTAAAATTTAAAGGTGCAAAACTCCAATGTTTAAACTGCTTCGGTATTGGCCACCTTAAGCATGGATGTACCAACCCAAGATTGGAAGAAATTGATTATGCCAGAGCGTTAAAAAAGGTCCTTGAAGAAAATTATTCTTCTTGTGGCTGAAAGGATACAGAAGATTCTCAAGACCTACCTCCTGAGCAACAAAAGGAAACTTCTACGGACGTCGCCGTCCCCAACAATTAGGGGACAATATTGGTTGGGAGGAAAATTTGGGCCAAGATGAAGTTGAAAGGACAGAACCTTCGAATGAGGATCTAGAGGTGGTTCATTCTGAGGATTTAGATGAAGCTGGAGAAAGCGAGCCTCTCTCGGGATCAGTGGAGGTTCACACAAACCCTGATGGAGTTGTTTCTGGGGGAGATGTCCCCCCTCAAGTCTCAAGGGAAGAAGAGTCTATTGAAAGTGAAGGTCTTCGTATTATTAAATCTCAATTGTAAACGCCGACCTCGATAGTTCTCCTCCCAATAGTGAGGATTTCCCAAACCGCACTCTAAACCCAAAAAAAAACATATAAACTTGGAACTAATTATGGTGTCAAGAACCAGATCCGGTTCTTTATCCAAAAGAACCTCTCCTTCTACAGGGTTATCCCCACAGAAAGAACAAACCCCCAGCAAGGTTCAGAAAAAATAGTGGGCTTTTTTTCTTTACTTTTTTCACCTCTACCTTGGAAAACACAAGCAAAAATTGATGTTTTTTTTACTTCTCAAATGAATAGGTGTCAGAAACTGGACATGGAAATAGGAAAAATACTCTCCCTAAACATGAGAGGTGGCAAGGATCGAATTGGTCGACACGCCTGGATGAAGAGTCTTTTAAAGGAAAAACCAGATGTAATACGTCTCCAAGATGTAAGGACTCCCGTTGCTTCATCGTGTTCCTTTTCTTGTCCTTTCTGGTTCCAAAAAACTACGAACATTTCTTCACTAGTGACGGAACACATCGGGGAATAATTTCGTTCGTCTGTAAAAGGATGGAGCGAGCCGAGCTTGTGAAAGCTTATAATAGCGATGGTGAATGGTATAAAATCTTTACTCCTACCAAAGCTGGGTTTTTTTACATCATAAACGCATACGGCCCTAATAAGAGAAACTTGCTTTTTTACCAAGCCATGATTAACTCGTGTAAAGGTAATATCTATCCACATATAGTAATTGGGGATCTTAACGTCGATTTGGATAAACCAAGTCATCGTTACCCCAATCAAACAATTTTATTAAAACTTATGGCCGAGATCAGTTTGGAGGATGTTGTCAAAAAAATTAACCCTGATGACGTCGTATCTTGGAGAGCTGGAAGGAATTTTTCTCGAATTGATTTGGTCCTCGCATCCTCGGTACTTCTTTCTTCTATCAAAAATCGCTTCCAACATATCGCTTCTAGCCGGCCTATAATTGGATTATGTTAGGGACGGATGCAACAAATGAACTCCTAGAAGATTTTAAATCATTAAACAAATATTTAAAAGACTTGGATTTGAAGATATCGTGGAGGAGTAGAATTTTGAGTTCGATTTCCAAATTTAGCCATGAAAAACGCTTCTCTGCCCAGTTTCAAATATCCTCGAGATTTATTTATTTCAAAGCTCCATGTAAGACTGTGGCAAAATTTATAACTCAATTATTCATACCTTTCGCAATGTCCTGTTCTTAAAATCGTGAGGGACTTGATCAGCCTCAACATTCATCGAATCGACGACAAAAAAAAATCCCCCATTCTTCTTTTCGGTCTCACATCTAACCTGCGATCTGCGTCGTAGAAAACAGAGCAATAGAGTCTGCTCTATCAAGCTCTAGAAGCTACGTAGCGGAGCACCTTGCGTCGGGGAAAACTATCGAAACGTAGGAATTGAGATTTATTCAAATTTCTAATACTGCACGATATTCTGCACTGGATATAAAGATTACAGGACGCACTGATTCCAGTGGAGGTTTGCGGGAGACTTGGTACGCTACTTCCCTCATTCTCGGAGAAAACAGCGAACGACCTTAAAAAACTCTTACGAATAAATAGAGGTTTTGTTAGAAGACATTTGTTTGATTAATTTATTTTTATTATTTTGTTTGTCACTGTGTAATTGTTTTTCTGTTTTTCCGCTTTAATTTTTACGAAAAAAATCTGTTTTAACTAATAGAATGTTTGTATATTGATATTGACTTATATTTTGCGATTTCATTTTAAACTAGAATGTTTATTTTTATATATATGTAATTATATGTAACTTTGCTCAATAGAATAAGGTCGAATAAAAAATGATAATAATAATAAAAAGGTTAAGAACTATTGATTGAATTAGCAACATGATGTAAGGCAGGTGTCGGCAATTACGTTTGGACGCGGGCCAATTTTTTTTTGAGGGACAATGGCATCGCGGGCCATAGTTATTTTTTAATTTTATTATATATATATATATATATATATACATATAGGAAATTTTTTTAACATCAAATTAATGTAATCTTGCAGGCCAGACAAAATAGATGGCGGGCCAAAATTGGCCCGCGGGCCGCTATTTGCCGACCCCTGATGTAAGGTATTCATTAAAGTCATATTCTTACGTTTTCGTATTATCCATGTTCCTAAATCTCCTTGCTTTAAGTAAACAAGAAAGAAGATTATCTCCAACATGTCTCAACTTGTGGAATTTTTTTGTTCATGCAAAGGTCTTTATTCTATTCATATAATAAAATAATATAAAATATAAATACATATAAAGAAGGGGGAGATTTGTGTTTGGTAAAAACGGAAATAAACATTATAGTTTGAAATTAATATACCCCGTCAGACCTTAAAATTCTATTGACATTTAAAACGTAGTAAAAGAAGAACACAATAACATAACTTTCTTATAGCAAAACCTAAGATTCTTTTTAATTTCTTATATTTTTTATAATCATTCTGATGGCCTTGGCGTAGTGCTGAGAAGTTGACGGAAGTATTTGACGAGTTCAGTCGCGTTATCCCTGGATCCTCCACCGAGAGTCGGAATCTTTAGTGCAAAATCTGTGTACCGAGCTACCGCTGATATTTTGATTGCTCAGAGCTTGCTGCTTTCGATTATCTCTTCTCCAGATATCTTCAGGGATATATATGTGGAATTTACTGAAAATTACATAATCTATACAATAGATGATTTTTTCAGGAGTAACTCCAAACCCTTATTCCTAAAAATCAGGCTTGTGAGTGTTCAGGTTTTTTTGTGTTCAGCGTTCCGTTCAGCGTTAAAAAATAGCGTTCCGTTCAATGCTTTTGCGCTCAGCGTTCCGTTGGCGTTCAGCGTTCAAATTTCCGAAAAAGGTGTTACGTTTTTTTTTTTTTTTTGGAAAAGAATTTCCCAAAAAAGAGTAGTGACGTTTTTTTTAGAAAATAATTTCCAAGACTTTTTTTTTTTTTTGGAATTTTTTTTTCCAAAAAAGTGATGACTTTTTTTAGAAAAGAATCTCCAAAAAAAGTCCAAGAAATGTTTGGGAAAATTGAACACTGAACGCAAAACTCTTTTTTGGCGTTCAGCGTTAAAAAAGTTTGCGTTCCGTTCAGCGTTCCGTACATTGAACGTACGTTCAGCTGAACGCCGTTCAATTTTGCGTTCCGTTCACAAGCCTGCTAAAAAATATATTTCTTTATGGCTCAAAGCCAGACCAACACAAGACATTTATACTAATATCCCTCTTAACTAGTGGGCAATGGGATCATAACATAGAATATTAACCTTAAGTTACGTCACATATGTTATTATAATGCTGCAATTGTTCGATATGACTTATTCAAAGTTCCTTACAGCACGGTTCATTGAATACAACTTTTAGAATCGGACCACCAAAACAAAAGAATTGCATGTCAGAAAAATATACTTTACTATTATGAGTGTCTGAAAAATGTATTTTATATAATTTTGGTTTTTAAAGATTTTTTATTTTTCTCTAAATATTCTCATGCCAAAGTAATTGTAAGGGACAAATAAGAGTTTTTACAAAAGAAGTTGATTTATCTATAAAAACTTAACAACAAAAATAGAAAGTTCTAGAATTTATATATTTATATACATTATTTTATAGGTCGGTGATATAGATATAATATTAGTAAAACATTGCATCGCATTTGCTTTCTTGAACACATAAATGAAATAATTTCCAACAAAATAGGGAATAGAAATCGCAAATGAAACAAATAGTTGTACAATATTGTAAATATTATCTCCATAATTGGTCGTCATCTTTCCTAGAAGAGATAAAGATCGTAATCTCTACCAGGAGAGTCAACGATTCTACTAGATCTCCATCTCTGCTGCGACATATATATATATATATATATATATTTATATATATTCCTTAAAGGGCTTCCCACATACACGATAGATGAAGAAATGTGACAATCCCAAGGGTGATTTGCCAACAAATTATAGAAAATGTAGGGAGTTGTGTCTAAGATGTCCTTGGAATGCCTTTTTCAGACTCTTCTTTGTATAAGGGTCTAAGTCCTATAGCTATACATACAAAAATATTTTTT
Source organism: Caligus rogercresseyi (assembly GCA_013387185.1). Classification (NCBI taxonomy): domain Eukaryota; kingdom Metazoa; phylum Arthropoda; class Copepoda; order Siphonostomatoida; family Caligidae; genus Caligus; species Caligus rogercresseyi. Next base: position 35,580,402 of record CP045890.1, read on the forward strand.
TGTACACTCTAAATAATTTATAAATATATATTTGATTTATTTGTATGGCTTTATTGTGTCTACAAACAACATTTTTCTGAGGGTAATCAAAAGACTCTTTTTTTTCTTGAAGCAGGTAGTCATTAATTAGGCATCTATGCTTATGTTTGTATTTTTCTTCTTCTAAGACTGCAGTAAACACATTGCTTTCTTGAAGGCTCGAATAGCCTCTATCCTATTTCAGGCCTGCTGAAACGCACTCTTACTTGAAAGCAACATTTTTAAAATATCTCAACTTTTAATTCCTTTATCTACTAAAGAAAAAACTATCTTGTGAAGAACCTTCTTAGTTTATGCTTTTGAGTGAATTGTAGAGGCGGTTTTTTTTCTTCAAGTGAAAACATCAAAGCATTCATTTATTTATACGGAGAAGATCTCTTTCTAAGACATGCCAAATCGATTTGGCAAGCCTTGATGAGTGAGTGAATAGGTGAGTAAAAATAAAGTTTTTAAGTATGGCTTAGCTGTTTATATATTTATACATTATTTAAAGATATTTGCTTATTATATCTCATTTATCAAATAAGACATGCAGAAATAAGCAATGTGTGAAGGGGCTTATGTGCCAGAACAATATTTTATCTTTATATTTTTAAGAAGACTTGTCAATTTGTCGTTCATTGGTAATCGTTTGTCGTTCACGAACGACGAACGGCAATTTTTTTGAAGAATGACAACCTATCATTCGTCGTTTGTTTAAAAAATCTTACAGTAACTCGCAGGTTGTACTTGTTCAAAATATCTTCATGAATGTCTACCCATGGTGCCAAAAAATGCTTTCCATAGTGTTGTAGTGTTGATGGTCAAAAAAAATCCTTTCTAAAAAAAAAACGTCGTCACTTTTTGATCAGAACGACGAACAATTCAATCTTAAAACCAACGATGAACGACGAACGATAACTTTAATGAACGACATTTTTTCGCGAACGTCAACAAGTTTGGTTATAAGCTACAATTTACCTATTTAAACAAAAGAAGGAACAATCTTTTTTTAGTTTTTCTTTTGAGCATTGCTCAAAATTGATGGCCTACTGCATGTTCCTGGAAGAGTTGGAAGAAATAGGAAACGAGAATAAAAATAACATTTTTCTTAGTTGTGAAGGCCACCTGGCGGAGAGTGGGACCCAATTTTTTCTATGTTTCTGAGATATGGAACTGAGAATGAATAGACTAGGATTTGGATATTCAAATATGGCATGATTGTAACCCTTCAGATATTACATTCGTGGTTGATTTCTAACCCCAAAATTGTCGGATAATATAGAACCGGAGGGGGTGTGAGGTCTGGTTTGAAACCCAATGTGCAAGGGTTGAGGCTGTTGAAACCTGAGAGTTGTTGTTTGGTGGCGGGGTTTGACCCTCAATAAACTTTAGCTGGGACTCTGGGCACTCATATGAGTTGTATCTGCATAAAAAAGGTTATTATTTTCTGGTGTAACCATAATTGATTTGTCTTTCAAAATCCGTGGTTTCACAATGGAAGGGAACAAATATAAAGGTAATGAAATTCCTACATGAAGATGGCACGAACAGATTGTGTATGCTCAATGCTGAACATATGAAGAGACAAATACACTCGGAATTCCAAGATTGGCCATGAATTTATTGGATGGATCCAGCTGCTACTGTTATTATGGTAGCCAAGCATATATCATGCATTGGCACTTCAAGATCCGACTGTAGTTTGTTCTAAATTATGTTTTTTATGATGTGTCACAGTTTGAATCCCAATCGATATCCCATCAATTTTTCATTGCCAATGTCGACTCCAAGACGTATTCTGTTACATTTATATATACTTACTTTGTGAAGTCACTGGGCTATTTAGTCATGTTTATTCACATATTAACAGATGCAATTCCATCGAACAAAATAGGTAAAAAAGACTGTTTACACATGTACCCGAAGGAATTATAGCTGTGCCTGTATAAATTCGCTATGACGTCATATGTCCTTTTAGCGGGAAATTTAGAATTCTTGCAGTGAAAGTGTTTGAGGGAATATTGTAATATAGCGTTGGTGTATGTAGAAAACGACCTGATATTGATGGCCTTATGAGACAGACGTGGAATGCGGATATTCACTGACCTTAGAATTCATTTACATTCCTTGCTTTTTTTGCATTAGGAAAGTTAAACGGAATGAAATTACCTTGACACGAAATGAAGGTGAAGGATGAACGAAGAAAAAAGAGTGATACTTCACGGGGTAAAGGAAAGGCGTAACACTTTTGTGTACTTACATGTTTGGGTGTGTCAATTAGTTGAAAAATTATGGGAAAGAGCTTGCTTTATAGCTTTTGGCGAAATTGTTGATGTGACTTGTGTGAGCATTTATTAATATGAGTTGCAACATTTAGTACTTATTAAATTATAAAATTTAAACCGTAACAAAAAACTCAAGAAAAGTAACAATTAAACACATAAACAAACTAAAACAATTATATTGTTAACTTTGATATATATATACATATATACTATATATATATATATATATATATATATATATATATATATATATATATATATATATAAAAGATAACAATGGAACTTTTTTTCTTTTAATAGGTTTTCTCTCATTACATGATCTAAAAATACATCATTATTATTAAATGGACATTTAAATACATGTTTTACTAAGATTTAATCATAAAACCAAATAGTAAACCGTTTAAGAAGAATATTTAACATGTAATAAATGTGATTGATATATCCTTGCTCTGAATATATAGGTATTAGAAATGTATCGTTTTTCTATTTTTGATTTGATAAATGACACGTTTTATACATGTTTTAAGACTTATCGAACCATGTATTAATATTTTTAAATTAAATTATTTTAGAGCTTATTGAAATGACAGAATAACCTATATATTTAGATATAAAGATATATAAGTCAGGTCCTATACTAATTGATTCTTCTTTTAATGTTTAATAATGTAAAAGGTTCTGTCAATATTGAAAAAGTTTTATTTCTTGTCACGTTGAGGGATAACAATTTATTTTAAAGATCTGTTCAAATGTGGTATGAAGGTCTTCTTCAGAACACAACTCAATAAATAGGGCTGAAATTTTGAGTGGATATGTAATAGGATCTGAAAATGAAGGTAAACAAATTTGTTATTGCATTTAAATGTCAGAACAGCTTCAAAAACACAAATACTTTCATTTTCTTATATCTTAATATATACAACTCAACTTCAATATTAGAACTAATCATTTAATAGGATATATTTATAGCTCTTTCGCCTGAGGAGGCATTTATTTTTTCCCACAGTCATTTATGTTAAAGAAGAGGTTGTAATTGAACTCTTTTTTAGAAAGTTTGTAAAGGATATTGTGTACAAAAAAAAATATATATATATATATATACATATTTATTTATATATAATATTTTTGGGAAGCTGATGACATTTTTCATTTTATTTGTAAAAAGTTATCTTCAATTTATGTCCTATAAACGTAAGATTGAACTAGAGGCATATATACACTCAGAGAGTGTGTACCTCCCCCGATCCCCACACATTCCCTTTCAAACATTCTCCCTTTCACACGCCCGATTTTCTATCTCTAATCATTGTTTCCTCTCTGTTAGCTCATTTGCATATTAAAAAAGCACTCAGAGATGGGAAGACGGAAGAAGTTTAAGCTACGTCACTGGGTTAACATAGTCCTGAGCTGATATATGAACAATAATACGTCAATGAATATTTTTTTAGCGTTTGTTCTTGCCTACTCCCTGAATAGAGACCCCATTTCATTTTGCTCATTTTGCATATTAAAAAAGCACTTAGAGATGCCAAAATTTAATCACTTGTTCTTTGGCATTTCCAACAACTCCACAAAGTTTCATTCGAATCTGTTCAGTACTTTTTGAGTTATCCTTCTGACAAACAAACCAACAAACCAACAAACTAACAACCAACAAACGCCAGTGAAAACAATACCTCCTTCGGCGGAGGTAATGAATATAAAAATAATATTCATTAGCACCTATATTAAGAAACTTAACTAAAGATTTTGTTGATGGAGTGCAAGTAACTACGTGTCTGGTCCTTAAATCTCTTGAAATATTAATAATATTTACATTATTAAAATTATATAGTAAGATTTAAAAAGGCTCTTTAAATCTATCATAATTTTTTTAAATATAATTAGGCAACTAATTTGGAGGCCTTTCAAATATTATATTTATTTTCTTAGGAAATACAAGTGATCTCCCAATTGATGAAGAGTGTTAATTATATAGTATTTTCTAGGAGAAAATCTTATATTAACAAAAATAGATAGACTTTCACAAAATAAAGTAGGACTTCAGGTGTGTGTTTTTATTGACGGGTAAATGATAGACTTGTATTTAAATTTTCTATTCAAATTTATCCGCTTGTAACTATTAAATATTAAATATGTATATAAGTAGGTAGTATGGAGTTGAATAGAGCAAGGATGGGTTCTTTATTTTTATTGGCGCTTCCAATATAATGCTTTTGAAGAATGTATTTTTATTGAAATTGTGCTTTAAAATTATTATAATATTGGAAAAGTGTGTAGGCAATAGGCAAATTGTTTTAATATCCGTATTTTTTCAATATTGTGTCTATTTCAAATATGGGTGTGTTTGATATGTGCGCATATATATATATATATATATATTAGAGCTGCGACTGACCGAATGTAAATCGGTTATCGATATTACCGACGGTAGATTTCAAATACCGAACCGATTTACAATATTCGGTAGAATCAACCGAATACCGATTGAAAATCGGTACGGTATATTTGAAAGTATGACTTTTGTAGCTTCACATAGAGACATAAAGATATAAAGAGATTATTCCCTTCAATAGCAGAGAAACATCGTTCAACTGTCGCTTTGCCCAAGTGCTTCCTTGTGTGAAGAACTTGAACTTTTCAAAATAAATAAACAACTTCAACTTATAGTATTATAGAGCAGATACATAAATAGATATTCAATATAAGCTTATGCTACGCATTGAATACTAGAGTACCTGAAAGTGCGTTAAATATCGGACAATAAGAGACAGTAAATGAAACAAAATCTATAGCCTTCCATTTCTTACAAAATCCATGTACATATATAATTTATATAAGATTGGTTTGTATTAAATTTCAAATAATTATAATAAATATAACAAATGATATATTTAATTGTCCTTTGTTATAAGCTGTCCGATATTAAATGCATATGAAGAAATAAAAGCAGATACATAAATAAATTTCTGTCTCTTTCTAATCTACTGTACCAAATATCGATCGATAAATTTGTCACCAGTGCTACAGCTATTTGGAACTTGAACTTCGCAACGCCAAAACCACGAGGGAAGCATATGTAGTTGCCAAGTCTTTGGAAAAATGTGCCCCAATATAATACCTATATAGCAGTGTTTTTTAATATTTTATATATTTTTATTTTAAATTTAAGTTTTTTTTTTCTTTCTTCAAAAAACCTTTTGCTTTTAATAATATATTTATATGTTAGTATTTGTTTAATTATATAGTTTTATATATATTTATACATTGTATTACTTTTTTAAAAAATTCCTGTCATCCCTGACTAGCCGAAGAGCTAGGATGTTTCTTGGGAAAAATAAAGACGATTACACTCTCTATCTATATATAATAAAATATACCGAATACCGATATCGATCGGTAGAAGGTATATACCAATATCGAACCGGCGGTATATTTTTTACCGAATCCCAGCTCTGATATATATATATACCTATATATATATAATTATATCATTAGATTTATATATATATATATATAATATTCAACTAAAAAAATAAGATATGTATGGCAATAAAATTAGTAACTATTATATTTTCAAGTGATATAACTTTTTCAAAAACATATTCAAAAAATATTTAATGGCTTTTTTATAATTTTGCTTCGTTTAAAAATATACACACATCATATTAACAAACAAGGTTTGGCAAGAATTTGGAACAAAATAGTTAAAACGTTCGCTGGATAGCATTTAAAATAGGAAGAGATTATATCCAGCATAAAATGATGAAAACTAAGTTTTCTCCAGCATTGTTGTGAAAGGCACTTTATGCATCCAACATTTGTGAGACAAAATACAGGGGTAAGACAGATATGTTTTTATAGTTTTTGAAGTACGTTATAGTTTCTTGGTTGCAGGAAGTCGTCTATGCTTTTGGCAGCGAGATTTCCTGCCTGACAAGTGTCTCAAAGATCACTGCATTGGCTCCAGGAGAACATATATGACGATTTCAGCTATCTCTTATATAATTTGTGTGAGACTATTTTGATGTAAGTATTAATTAAAGTGGAATAATACATTTTCTTTTTTTGGCCCAATTTCAACAAATTAAATCAAAGATATACAAAAAGGTTTGTACAGATACGTAGTGAATAAATGATCAATAAATACAAATATTTTAACGAAACAAATATAATTTTTCCTGGTCGAATGGAAAAAGAGATCTCGACTAGTTTTTGCTTTAGCTTCTTCTTCTATTGTAGCTAGGATTAGAAATGCGTGTTATCGTCCCGATCCTTCGTCGGACCATAAAATTATTGAATTGGTTTTTCGTTGTGACGAGCTTAGACACAACTTTAAGATTCCACGTTGGTTGCTGAACGACGAAGATTTTAATGTTAAATTAAGACGTAATCTTGAAATTAGCTATATAGACTCTATGTCAGCCTTTCAGGCATTAAATATAATGACTAAAACCAATTTGGTTTACAAGTTCTTGGGTAAAAGCAAAGAGAAAAAATAAATCTGCGGAACATTAAAGACAAATAGAAAATATACTCGAAAAGAAATCCTTATTTGTGTGGTCATTTATGGCGGACACTGTAAACTCCTTTCGATTATCTGAAGTTGCTGAAGCAGAAATGGAGGCCAAAGTCTTACGTGAGCAAGATCCTATTAAGAGATTCAGAGATGTCTCAAGAATGGAAAAGATCTCGGCTCACACTGTACATAAGATTATCGATGGTGATAAAGTTCTTGTACATAGTCGTGATATTTAAGATTTCTTTCATTTATGATTTCAATCTCTCGTTGAAGAGAGAGTGGGATATTTTCCTAGGGCAAAGAAGCGATTACGGCCTCTCCAAGACACTGTCTTTTCTCTGGAAAAGATATCTAATTATATATTGAAATCTCTCAAGATCAACAAAGCCAGTGGTCCAGATGGAATTAGTGGAATGGTCTTTCGAAAGTTTTCTAAGCAATTAGTTCCATTTTGTTGAAAGTGGGAGAAGAGATGGTCAGGAAAGGTAAGAATCGTTCTTATTCCAAAGAAAGGGGATGGCACTGACTTCAGTCATTGGAGACCCATAACTGTCTTGAATGAATCATACCGAATTCTCTCTGGAGTCCTTGCTCATCAAATGGAGAATATTTTAAATAAAAAAATCGGACCACATCAAAAAAGATTCTTAAAAATCCGTAAAATATATGATATTTCTTTCAATATTCAAGCTGCTATAGATTCGGTTCAAAGCAAGGGGAAATATGGAGCTATCATTGCAGTTGACTTTTCAAAGGCATTTGATTCTATATCCCACAATCAAATTCTCAGAGCTACTAAACGCTTACTGCCAAAGAATTTTTTAATCCCGTTCGTTCTTTGCTTTTCAATGGGATGTCCTCCATTATATTAGATGGACAAGAAAGCAAAAAAATTACACTCGGGAAAAGCTGTAGACAAGTGTGCCCTTCAGCACCGATGCTGTTCATAACCGCAATTGAAGAGTTGGCTCAGAAAATTATTCACAAATATGGAGGGTTCGGAGTAGACTTTCAGGGTTCTACCCATTTAATTGCTCTTTACGCAGATGATGTGACGGTAACTCTCCAGGCTAATTCAGAAGCAAAAATTGTAAGAAGAATTGAAATTATTCTGGATTTATTTTCTAAATTCGAGAAAACATCTGGATTATCAATAAACAAAAAGACAACATCCATTTTACCAATTGGTTCCTGGGTTCCTAGTCTAGATTCGTGTATTCGTTCCTGTCCAATTAAACCTTCAGTTGAAGTTTTGGGAATAGTTTGGTGTAGAAATGGGATTGATAAAAAAATCTGGACTACGCTCTCTTCTGTGGTAATGCAGAATATAAGGAAATGGAGGAACTATCGTTTGCAGAAAGAATCAATCTCTACGACTTGAAAATAGTCCCATTTGTGTTATACAAAGCCGCCTCTTCTCCTTTGCTTGCCGAAAAAGCTATTTTGGATGAGACAAAGTGGTTATGCTCTTTGTTCCACCAATGGTATCTGCCAACAATGAAAAGGAAGAGAGGTCACCTTGGTGGGGGCCTTACTCAGTTAGCTCTTATTATCCCCAAAATGTATTTAAAAGTGTTCGCTACTATTCCAAAATATCCGGCGTCTGAATGGAGAAAATGTATCTCATCAAATAATAAGTTATACTCCTTGCTCATGTTCGGCTCAGAGTTAAGTAATAAAATTACCTCTGGTTTTTCGGGCGTTTGGGGATGTGCACAGAGAATTATTTGGAGAAACACTCCGATATATGACAACAATTCAACGGTGGATGTCATAAGGCATAATTGTCATAAAAAACACTTCTTTAAAAATTTGGGAATACCAGAAACACTGGAAGAATTGGCAATTACAAATGGAATTTTGACACTCCACAGTAGTGATCTCCATCCCATTTTTAAGGACGGGAGATTCAGATATCCTTTGCAAAGATCAGCAAATGATCATTGCTTATTGAAGCCCTGGTTCCTTAAAATGTCTGGTTCTCCGAAGTCTGATGGCAGGAAAGGTGATGAGCTTTGCATCAAATATATGAACAGTCTGAAACTTCCGGAAAGTCGGAAAAGGAAGATCATGAGGTTTCTCTGTGGAATAGCTGACGGGAAAAAATTCACAGCTCAGCTGTTGATTTCTGCAGAGCTTATTAAGTTTTATGTACCTTGTAAGGGCTGTGGTATTTTATATAACTCCGTAATTCATGCTTTTGTTGAGTGCCAGGCTGTTCAAATTTTAATGCAATTTCTGAAACTAAATGTACAAGGAATGGATGGTGAAAATGCAGAGAAATACATCAAGGCTTCAATATTATTTGGAGTTGGAGGTCGTGAGAACTCCTCACGACTGAAAGCAATGAACAATGCCCTTCTTTCTGCCAAGGCTTTAATAGCCAAACGATTAACAATATATCATCCTCTGCAAGCTTCAGAGCTGAGGCCAATATTTCTTTCTGCTGCGGCGAAGTACGGCGCTTTGGACCTCAAAATTCCTTCCGTCTTTGGTGATTCGTGGACACTAGCCGTCGATGAAATCTGATACTTCCCTTCGCGGTCCCTGTTTTATAATGACGCCATAAATAAGCTTTTAAAGAAATTTAGAAACTACAAATAGACTTTTTATAATTTTCCGTGTTTTTTCGTTTACTTTTGTCATTTCGATTTTATGCCTTTTAATTGATATATATTTAAGATTGTTCAGCTCGGATACTAAACATTTAAACTATAATATGTAATAATGTATTTTTTTACGCATTAGCATCTTATTATATACCTTATACTTTGTTTATTGTATATATTCTATGAACTGTGGAATGAAGAAAATATATGTATATATATGAAAACATTCAAATAATTTGGAAACGATCATATTAATAAGTTATTTCAGTGCCAATAATACATTAATTCCATTGGCAGCCATGGAAAACTTGAGCCATCAGGAATTCTTAAAACAGATAATTGATGCTTAGGGAAAAAGAGCTTTCAAACATTTTATGCTTCATATATCTTTTTTCAAAAAAAAGTTATTTATTTTTGCAAGAATAAAATGTTACTTATGTATTAACATTTTCCTGTGGCTACTTTGTCCCCCTAGAAATAGATGACTTCATGATTAAACTGTTCGGTTTTAATTAGTGTTCTGTGACTAGTGAAAATATTTCTTTATTGCGTTGCTTTTATTTCGTTTTATTGAAAGGAATGCTAATTACTTCACACAGAAACAGACGCAAAAGTATGGAACAAAGGGCAAAAAATATCCTACATATCGCTACAGTTAGACAACAAATGGGTTCTATCAAAAGTTGTAGATATATTTTTTTAATGAAAATTCCCTTTCAATAAGAAACAATATATATATAAAATTCTCAAATATATATTTTTTTATTATCCTTTAAAAGTTTTACAATATTTATTGTGCTCCAATTCGACCCTTTCAAATAAACATGATAGCATGGGACAAAAAAGCAAAGAATTATTTAAATGAGGTTGATCAGAAGACTTTATTACCTCCGCCGAAGGAGGTATTGTTTTCACTGGCGTTGGTTTGTTTGTCAGCAGGATAACTCAAAAAGTACGGAACGGATTTGGATGAAACTTTGTGGAGTTGTTGGAAATGCCAAAAGTAACAAGTGATTAAATTTTGGCATCTCTGAGTGCAGAATTAAGATGCAAAATGAGCTAAATACTAATAAATATTTCAAGTTAGCCTACTCTGCCAATAGATGTCGCTGTGCTGTGAAATCGGGTGCCGGGAGCGTCTTCCTCTCGGAATTTCCGTCGAGGGAAACCCTCCCCCGTCCCTCTACGCCTCCCCAGTCGTGAAAAATTCGCCTCGGAAGGCTCATAAGGACCCCGTGACGGCGGAGGTTTGCACTCTCTGAGTGTATATATGCCTCTAGTTTAGGATTAAAAAGCGGTGTTCTTAAAACATGATTGGTTGAAAGAAAAAGAGGGGGAATAATTAAAAAAAACCGTTGGTAAAATACTATTAAGTATCATAACTATGGAGGAGTGAGGACAATCTCAGATATCATAAAATCACCCTTTAAAATACTAATTCGGTATCTCTTCTCGATGAGCCTACATCCATATATTCATTGTCGAATCCTTTGAATGGATCCTCCTATTTCGGCTCTTAAATATTAATTGAATAAAGCATCTATTCAAATTAAAAATAAATAAATAAATATTTCTTGTTCGAATCTGACGAACAATGGATCATGCCTCTGACTATCGGACGTAGAAAAATAAAGAATGCAGTGTACTCAAATGAAAATAATGTTGTTACCTCCGCCGAAGGAGGTATTGTTTTCACTGGCGTTGGTTTGTTGGTTGGTTTGTCAGGAGGATAACTCAAAAAGTGCCGAACGGATTCGGATGAAACTTTGTGGAGTTGTTGGAAATGCAAAAAAGAACAAGTGATTAAATTTTGGCATCTCTGAGTGCAGAATTAAGATGCCAAATGAGTTAAATACTAATAAATATTTCAAGTTAGCCTAATCTGCCAATAGATATCGCTGTGCTGTGAAATCGGGTGCCGGGAGCGTCTCCTCTCGGAATTTCCGTCGAGGGGACCCTCGCCCCGTCCCTCTACGCCGCCCCCATCGTGAAAAATCCGCCTCGGAAGGCTCATAAGGACCCGTGACGGCGGAGGTTTGCACTCTCTGAGTGTATATATGCCTCTAGTTTACTTGTGAGTTTGCAAAACAACCTTTTTGTTATCAAAACATTCCCATCTCGAGAAAGGAATCATTGACCTCTGCATTGATCCTACCTTACACTAATGCAAATTATCTTGAAGTATTTTTTTAACCGTTCGTTTATTATTAAAAGAAATAAATATGAGACATTTACATAAAACCCAAAGCAAATGTGTTATAAAAACATAAATAAACATTATAGTTGTTTTTTTGCCTATATGGTTCGATAGAATTGCATCCAACAGGATATAATAAGTATTATAGCATATAAATTAGTCTATCGAACCTATAGGATCTTATCAATGAGGTAGACCAAAAATGACCATCCCCTCTCAGGAGTATTCGAACCTACGCCCCCAACATTGAGAGTTGAACACGCATGACTATCGCATCCCTTATGTTGAAGTATTTTTAAACTAAATTTCAGCTGAATATGATTAATAATTCGTCTAAAAACATATGGATTTAAATATATGTGATATTCTCAACATGAATTATAAGCTTCTGAAGTTCTTCATGACCTACCATAGGATCCAAATGGTCAAATTATTCATATCACGTTAGGTATGTGAAGTCATCATGCTTTCACCACAGAGGCTTCTTCATTTCTCTCCAGCATGTGAAGAACCCTTTTGTAAAAAAGGATTATCCTAATAATGGTTTATTCAAGCTGCAGCATTTCGGAACGTAAATAATTTTATGGTCAAGAAGCTCCTTGTTAATGGTCATATAAAGTATTAAGGAAATGTTTTTATTGTTCATGTCATTCATGTTGTATATATATGTGTATATGTTTTGGCAATCCTCTAGGGTGATATGCGGAGTGATAAAAACATTTGTCAAATGGGCATTTTTAATATCTTATAGTTAATAGTCCTTAATAATATATACTACTTATAACAATAATGAAATCAAAAGAGGATGCTGGATGTCCGAAAACAAACATAAATAAACATTTTCAAATTTATATCCTCTACAATACCATGAGACATCAAAGCATATCACATATAAAATCAATACTAAAACCTTCAAAACGTAAAGTTATAGTCAAACGAACAAAACATAAAATAATTATTGGAGTTTTTTTAATATTTTTGACCTCGTAGGATTGAAAGACGTGGTGAAGATAAGGAAAAATATTTCAAAAAGTCAGATCTATAGAGCTAAAGTATTTAGGAATATTTGCTATTTGGCATCTTCAGCGAGAGCGTGATATACCTTGCTGCAGCAGATATCAAGATATTCTAAGATATTTTACGAAGATGCGTTTCGCTTGAGTCAGGAGTATTTTGGTGTTTTGGAGCTCTGAAGAGTTTGTTTGTTTGTTTAGCTCCTAGAACAGCCCCACCACACCGGAACTCAATCCGGTTATAAGCGGTATAAAACTGTCTAGAAGCTAATCTTTCTTGCAGAATAAATTGTATTTGCATATAAGCAAAAAGGCTTTCAGAAGAAATTCCTCTGAGACTTTTTTCTTCTCCTCAACTCCTCGGCCAGCACGTATAGATAAGGTGGATAGGGGTTTCATCTTCCTCTTCACACAGTCGACAAACCGGTGTAGAAGACTTTCTCATCTTGTAGAGTTGTGCATTTAGCCAATATGTCCGGTAGTCATAGCAACTATCCTCGAAGCACTTTTTTAATGAAAACCCGATATAAGGCTTCGGGCCAAATACTCTGAAGAGTTGTATAATGACACTTGTTTCTTCTTAATCATACTCTTCTTTGATATTTAATGTTGAAACGAATGTGTCAAGTCCAACCGCTTAAAGCCGGTTAGTAATTACACAACTTCAATTGTATTAAAGTTTATTATTAGTCTGCTATCCTTGTTTTCAATTTCATTTTGTTTGTGTTTTGTTGTAGCTTGTATATTGATGATATGTTTCTCTGAAGGTTGTGTTTCAGTTGTTATTGTTATATACAAAATATAGTTTTTGTAATTTGGTGAAATTTGGGATTGAAAGGTTTAGATAACGTCTAATATTATTGTGGCCCGTCCCTGTTTTTAAAAGGGGAGGTGTTCATAAGAAACACTGGTTAGTTGAGCTTCATTGCTTGTTTTATATATTGTAATTCATAGCACATTTAGTTTCTAGTATTTTCCTTATTTTTATCAATTTTCTCATAGTTTTGCATATGGAAAGATGTGATTGATTTATTGATAGGTGGAAGATAAATAAATCAAATAAAGTAGTATCCTAAATTAATTCGGTCTTGATTATTATAAGATGCATTCGATTAATTAAATAAGCTCCTTTAATTGTTTGAAAGACATAGAAGAAGTCAAGAAGGCGCTGTTCCTTCAAGACAGTAAGCCTGAATAACTTAACGTTATTTTTTATGGTCCCAACAAATGATAGGAGATTTTTACTACATTAATAGTTATTTCTATCACATTTTCTAGCACAAGTATATTAAACTTTTTAGCAATTTTTTATATCCTTACACATCTTTCCACTTGCCCGTGTGACGTCATTAAAAGGGTCAGCTCTTCCTTGATTTTCACCACTCTCTATTGATCAATGGAATAGAAAAAGGTAAAGCAATCTATTATGTCTTTAAGCATACTTTATTTCAAGGATGTTATTAACCCCCTCCTAGAAGGATGATGTTTAATCAAGGAATACCAGAAACTACGTGATGACTACGTTTTCTTTAACTGGTTCTTGCCATTCCATTTCTTCAATAATTTTACAGAGTTTACTCTTATATTTTCACTTCAGGAGAAATTATTTTTAGAGCTATTTTAAGAACCAACTCGGGACCTTCTCCTTTCACTCAATCTATACCTATCTGTCGAATTCTCAAGAGTTCCGAACAAATTATTTAGGACCAAACCGAATCCCTTTCAAAAAATCGTTGTAGCCAAGAGAATAAAGCTGTCCTCCAAAATATTTGGAAGTCAGTTTCTTGGAGTAACTTGGCGCTTCAAGGAAATTTGTCTGCAGCGACCATATACATATAAGATATAGAGCTACTTCCCTTCAATAGCATAGAAACGACGTTCAGCTGTCGCCTGTGCCCAATATAAACAAAGTAATTTGTATTACGTCATCGTAAGCTGATCATAGAAATATAAAGATTTGTTTATATGGGGCACAAAAGCGTATCCCTCTTAAGAATCCAATAAGCCCTCTATGGCAGCAATCTATTTCAAGTTGATTTCCTGCGTAGGCCAGGGTGAAATCACCGGCAAAGTATTGATTTTCAATTCATGATTTCCAACTTCCATACCATAGTATATCTACACTGATTTATTTCGTTAATAAAGAGTTCACACATATATGACGACGAAAGGAGAAATCGGCTCACATTGACGACAAGCTTTATTTCTTTTATAGCATGTTTCGCTCTACATATACGAAGAAGATAGATTATTAAGACAGAAGGGTATTGTGATATCCTACGACTGCGCCATGTGATATTCTGCGACCGATCCTACCGATTGTGTTATCCTCGGATGGTATGAATAAAGTTGGACAAGGCGGAATATTGAAACTAAGTGATCTTTATTACTCCAATGTAGATCAAAGAGTGAAGACCCCAAATATAAGGAGTCAGTCCTTTTATAGTAAAATTAGGGAGGGGGAAGTATATACAAAAGAGTCTTGCATGAGCAAGAGTAAAGAGATGTACACAAGCAAAGAGTCTTGCTTGAGCAAGAATAAAGGAGATGTACATAAGCAAAGAGTCTTGCCTGAGCAAGAGTAGAGAGGTGTATGCATATGAGTTATACATACTATTACAGGTATCATTTCGATAATATTTATGTTAAAACCTAATGCGTTAAAACATTCCAAATCCCAATTATAGAAAATGCTGTGAAAATCTTCTTTATTTAAATCGACGTTCATTGCAACAATCTCTAAGGAGTGTTTCTGACCACTGAAATTGCATCTTTGATATACGTACCACATGACTCATGACTTTTTAATTCCCGCCTGATAATTAGATTGGCAACACTGCTCCTGTCAACAAGCATCCATAAGCTGACTCCTGTAAAAGTTTGAACACTCTTTTTTTTTAGTTTGTGTGTTGGACAGTCTTTAAAGACAAACAACTTAGTGAATTGTGGAGAAAATGTGAATTTCGTGTCCTCATCAAGCATTATTTTTGCGAACAAAAACCATTACTGAAACAAAGGCTAAGCTTGATAAATACTATGGGGACTCTGCACCATCGATATGAATGGTAAAAAAGTGGTTTACAGGATTTCGTTGTGGTCATACAAGCACGATCAATGCTGAACGTCTTGGACACCCAGTAGAAGTCACTACGATATGGTGTTGACCGATCGGAAATTGAAAGTTGGGAGATTGTGGAAACCATAGGCATATCACACGGGTCAGTGGTTTCGATTTGAAATATCACTTGGGTATGAAAAAGCTATCTGCAAGATGGGTTCCGCGTGAAATTGTTTCATTTTAAAAGTCACGAGTTATTGACCAGCCCTCGGTTATCTACCATCTACCTTTGAGATGTATAATATATATATATATATATATATATATATGTCTCAGTGTCTCTCTTTACTTCCAACTATTATTAATATTTCGTATTCAGTCTTCTCATGGATCTCATCCAATGAAATATACCCCTCCCTCCATATGTACTACTTCGTGATTTTCCTAATTCCCTCTTGACAATGAGTCGGGATAACATTAACCTTTATTCATCTCAAGATAGCTTAGAAAATGGAGGAGGAACATAGTAGTGAGGTGTGAATTTGAGCCATCATATTGCCCTTTGTAACACTAATTAGTTTATTATGCATCAAGTTATTACCTCCGCCGAAGGAGGTATTGTTTTCACTGGCGTGGTTTCTTTGTTGGTTGGATTGTTTGTCAGCAGGATAACTCAAAAAGTGCGGAACGGATTCGGATGAAACTTTGTGAGTTGTTGGAAATGCCAAAAGGAACAAGTGATTAAATTTTGGCATCTCTGAGTGCTTCTTTAAGATGCAAAATGAGCTAAATACTAATAAATATTTCAAGTTAGCCTACTCTGCCAATAGATGTCGCTGTGCTGTGCTCTCAAAGAGGAGAGCACAGCACAGCGACATCTATTGGCAAATGACAAAAAGACCAAGTGATTCATTTGGTGGGGATCGGCGGAGGTTTGCCCTCTCTGAGTCCTCTAGTTATTATTATGATTTAAGTCAGTGGTGTTTTTCATCAAGGACTATTTAAAAAACAAGGATCCTCCATATTGCCAAGAGAGCTGACCTTCGGCGATTGATGTCTCACTGCAGAGGTTTTTGAAACAACAAAATAAGTGCCTAGCTAATTGAACATTTCGCAATAAAATACTCCCAACGGGAAAAGGCAATAATAAACATAACTGCAAATCAGGAAACGATCGGGACACCTTTTTTCACCGGAACTTAAATTTTTCAAGCCGGGCCAAAACCAGGCTAGGACTTAAGTATATTTTGTCATATATAAATTATAAAAATGGATTTGAAATGCACAGATATAATAGAGAAATAAATACTACTGACATTTGTAGTTATTCTTACTTTGCACGAAGATAACTGGGCCTGAACCATTAGAAATGATGAAAATCATGATTTTCAAAAAAAGGTCATAAAGGGCAAAACTTTTTCGGGCAAAATTTTAAGTGGTATATTTGGAATCTACGTAAAAAATGGGATTCAAATTAGAAACTTCAGCCCAGGGGCAAACAAAGACCTTAATTTTGTTACATATGCATATTTAATATAGAAGGGGGACCTTGAAAAGTGATTTATATGTGTGAGGGAGATAATGTAATAAGCCCCTTTAATTATTTTTATAATTGCTTAGAAGGAAATCATATGAAATTAGTTATTCTCATGTCGAGAAAATGAATTGCATTATGAAATTTACAACAACTATGGATATTGTGTGCAAGTTATTATAATGGAAAAAGTTAGTCACAACTCTCCTTTCAATATTTTTACAAATATCGTCATTATAAACAAAAGTATTTCTCCTAGTTCTAACTTCTATATAGTTACAAGAAACTAAGTTAAAGAAGAGTGGTCTTTGAAAATTTTAATTAAATATTTTTTGATTACATTCAAAGAGTAATTTCCTCACGGAAATTAAGCCCCAGCATTTAGCTTGTAAATCATTAGAAGGATCTTCATGTAGTGATTTATACAGGTTATTCATGAGGGAAAAGTGTTATATCATGTGTGTAGTATATATATATATGTATATATATATATATATATATATAGTATATATATATATATATATGTATATATATATATATATATATATATATATGGTACGACACTGACGTCATCAAAACCCTGACTCATGATGTCAGAGCCTTATCACACACGTCTGATTACAAACCAGTATTTCGGAGCCCATATTTGTTGTTAATAATTTGATCGTTTAAGGCATCGTAGCATTCCTTCTTTATTTAGATGTTAGAATTTAAAACATCAGGACAATCAAACTATTATATTAGAATTTGATTCCATGGTCCATTTAAGAAGATCGGAGCAAATGTTATACATCTATTTAGACAATGCCATGCATCTTGTTTGTTTTACTCTTAGATAAGCTCCATCACACCATAACTTAATCTGGTACCAGCTAGTAAAAGAGAAAATAGCTGTATTATTAAATAATTGATTGATATTTAAATAAAAGGTTGTACATTTTAAGAGACTTTATTGATTGGGATATATTACGTTAAGAAATATATAAATAAACATTATACTTTGAAATTAAATCTATAATCTAAAAACAAGCAGCAATATCTACTAAATTCATTGCTGAAATAACTTAAAGCAACAAAATCCTAATCAAAAATACAGACATGATAAACAATGTCGCAAATAATAAATAAAATAACAAAGATTGAAAGAATTATTTGGTTTGTCTTTTGGAAAATTTCTTGTGCTGTCTCATAATCCGATAAAGAAATAGGAGATGTCCAGCGGAGCAAGACGGACAAAATCGTACCAGATCCCCCACATATTTCCACGGAATGGATTATGATAGTAGGGAACTTCACTATAAAGGCAAGGTATCATGATGGCCCGAATGTCTTCATGTTCATTATTTTGTCCTCAGTTATTTTCTCCGCCAAATAGCTGCAAATACTCGATAAAATTAGCTCCATAGTTCGTGTTTTCGCTGTGCCTTTAAGGGATTCGAACATAGTCCGAATAGAATTATGGCCGTGACAATTATTTTTTCAACTCCCTTAACGTGACTCTGACAAGTCTCTTATGAAGAGGAGAGCAGGACAGTTGGTAAACGCCATGAACAACTGAATTAAACAATTGTCCACAGTATTTACCTGGCAATTAAAAAACAGACATTTAGCAGAAATCTGAAGCTGGGAGGTAAATCTTTTTTCGATCATAGTTTTGGAGATAGAACCCAAAATTCGTTTCTTCCACAACGCTTGGAGGCCTAGCTCTCTTATATGCATATCACACACTTTCTCGGCTTTCCCTTTTGTACATATTTGTTGAAAAGGACATCCTCAAGTGCCATGGAATTGGGTGGAGGATGATTCCCTGCTGCTCTTTGAATGGTAAGAAAAAATTCCACACTAAACAGAGGCTCCCTGTCTAAATCGTAAACAGACAAAATGTCCTCAGATAAAGCTTTCTATTCTCGTTCTTTTGGCCCTGGAAGGGTTTTTGAAAAGGTTGTATATTTTTGTCCTCCAAGGATGGCTTTCTTTCTTGTGTGGCAGCCACCATTTCTGCCATTTCTCGCATTGTGCAAACACAATCGTTAATCAAATGGGTTGGCGGTTTCCTCATCTTCTTCACAAAATCTGAATGTTGAGTCCAGTGATTGTCCAATAATAAATTTATGTTTTTAAAGTTAATAACACCACTGACCATGAAAAATGTAATGCACCTGTCACTAAAGGAAGGAGAGTGGAGGGGGAATCAGTCGGGCTGCTTCAGCCCGGACATAGTCCCGAGGACCTATTACAAGTCGTTGTGCTTCACAGGATAAATAATACGCTACTATCTTCCATCAACGACATTTTTAACCACAAAATTAGTTTTATATGATTTTTAAATATGCTTATAATTTATTTAAAAAATAAGTAAATAGTTTCTTTCACTTGCTTTAAGATGTATTTATTTGTTTTGCATGAGATGATTTCTTCATTTTTAAACTATAATGTATTTATTCATATATTAGAATTAATGCATAGTTTTTTATTTATTTTATCTGCACTTTTGGCGTTCTATATTATGTTAAAAACAGAAACTTATTATTTATCCAAATAATAGTAGATGAATGGAGAAATGATTGGCTATGTTTAATCCTTTTCGCTACTTTTCAAATAAAATATTTCTTGCTATTCAGTACCTTTAAGAACTCTCGACCGCCTACAAAGGAGTGCTCCTTAACACTAGAGAAGATGTTTTGCTTTTTGAAAATGATTGTTTAAAAAGAAAAGATAAAGAATAATAATTAAAATACGATGTTCTACATAATATAACTTAACTCGCGAGTGTTGAGTAAGAAAATCGTCAAGAAATTAATATAATCCTTCTAAATACTAATATCCTCTTTTCATGGGCCCACATCCATGTCATTTCCCTGTAGTAGACTCCTTCATTTCCACCGATTCATATTAATTGAATATGATTCATTTTTCATTAAGGGGAAGTCTTCACCCTAGAGAAAATAGTTAATTACATTAAAAAGACTATAAAGACTCTAAAGCAGCTGGTCCAGATGGGATATGTGGAAGATTATTTTAACTCGTTCCAGAGGAAGTTGCTCTCGTTTATTTTAGCGATTGGGAGGACTATGGAAAGACAAAGAAAAATGCCGGACTCTCTCTCAAAGGAAGGATTGCATTGATACCAAAAAAAGGGGATGGAACGAATTTTAATCACTGGAGGCCAATCACTGTCCTAAATGATACTTATAGGATACTGTCCGGAGTGCATGCTAAGAAAATTGAGCCCATTTTAAATAAAAACATAAAAGACGAGCAAAAAGGTTTTCTTAAAAACCGAAAAATTACGGGCATATCAAGAAACATTTTAACTATTATAGAATCTTTTAGAGAAAACAAAAAATTTGGCGCCTTAATACCAGAGATTTAAAAAAAGCCTTTGACTCTGTGAAACACTGTCAAATTTTAAGATCCATTAAAAACTTTTACCCCGATCCGTTTTTAATCCCATCAGAGCTTTACTTGCCAACGGCTCCTCAGTCATCTCATTGAATGGTGCTACAAGTCCACCTATTTTACTGAAGAAGAGCTGCAGACAGGGTTGTCCTGTCGCTCCCTTACTTTTTATATCAGCGATAGATGAACTAACGAGACTCATCACAAAAAGTATCTTGGTTTTGATGTATCTTTTGCCGACAAGAAACACCTAATTGACCTTTATGCAGATGATGTTACGTTAACGATTGAAGCCAATAGAGAAACTCAGTTGGAACATCGCATCAAGATTGTTTTAGCCTGTTTTGGTAAATTCGGACTTAGGTATGGATTAGAAATGAACCATAAAAAGACTGCAATACTTCCATTAGGCTTCTGGCAAACCTAATAATTCAAAAGTAATTGAAGGGTGCCAAGTAGTTAAGCTCGTCAACATTTGGGAATCGAGTGGACTACAAGTAATTGGCATCGGCTGAAAAGCATGATGTACAACAACATTCGTCAAGGGCGTAATCTTTCTCTTCAAAAAAATAGATATATACAACACCCGAATTATCCCACTTATTCTTTACAAGGCCACTTCCATACCATTTGTAGCGAAATCTGCAATGGCCTGAAATATCTGTTTCATTACAGATTTTCCCTTCTTTAAAACGTCCAAAAAATAGAATTGGCGGTGGTCTCAATCTTTTAGTAAACATTATTCCAAAATGTTACAAAAAAGTGGTAGAGGAACTAGGTGTTCTTCATGGAAAGGATTGGAGGAGGAGATTTACAACTCCAAAATACCTCAACTGGATGCACATGGGCACTCCATTGACGAATGATGAATTGGAAACTTCCTTTCCTCTTTTTTGGCTTCCATCCAGAGAATTATTTGGAGGGGTACACCGCGCTTTTCTTCCGATTCAACGATAGATATAATCTATCAAACAAAAATAAAAAGCCTTTCACGGATAAATTTGGGGATCCTTGTTCTTTAGAAAAGTTTTGCTCTTCAGAATGAAGTGTTTAACTCTGCATGACTTGGTATCAGAACCACTTTTTTCAAATGGAAGATTCTGGTTTCCATTTGAGAGATCTCTCAATTTTAGCCCAACCCGACCATGGCATATAAAACTTTTATATCCTTTGGGGCGGACAACGGATCCTAACTCCATATTGGTAAATATAAAAAATTACTTAATTTGCCTTCTTCCGGGACAAGAGAATTATGGGATCAACTTGTAGAATTGTGGACGGTAATTCACAGCCCTGTTTCAAATTTTCCTCGGACATTATAAGGTTTTACCATCCATGCAAGGACTGCGGTTTATTTTTAATACCACAGTGCACGCTTTTGCGGATTGCCCACTTTAAAATTGTTAAGACATTTGTCCAACTAAATGGTGGGCGTGGATGGGAACGGGCTGCCGGGACAAATCAAGGCCATTATTCTTTTTGGAGCACACAAGAGGAGTCATAATTCTTTACCGTATCAAAAGGCGATTGAGTGTGCTTTATTGATATTAAATCATTGGTCGGGAAGAAACTAACAATAAACAGTCCCATACACGAAGAGGAGTTAAGATCCATCATGATAGGAGCAGCAGCGTGTTACTCCGGCACTCAGAATCAAAATCCCTCAAGTGGCATCTTCCTCCTGAGATTTGGGCTGGCGATATCATCAAATTCATCACCATCAACTTGAGCACAATATCTAAGCCTGATTAAATCGATTGCTAGAAGATATAAATGTTTTATGTCAAGAACGGCCTATTACCTCCGTGAGGATTTTTGGCTTTTTCGTCTTATTGTCCCTGGTGAAGTTGTTTGTTGATTTTTTTAGGCTGTAATTATGAAGTATAATGATTCATTTATGTATTGGTTTTTACGCAACTGCCTAGTTTTATG
>CP045890.1:35603074-35615485 GCA_013387185.1 Caligus rogercresseyi
ATATATATATATATATACAGGGTGCGGCAACATAATTCTTTTTTCAGAAGGCAATAAAAAGATATGTATAAATCAGAAAGGTTTTAATATTGGTTCATGATTTTAGTACATATTTACAGTTTTGTTTCACATAGTTTTGAAAATCATATCAGATTGGTGACGTCCCCTATTGTCCATACACTGTATATACCGATTTCGGGTGTTGCCATGACCCTCACCAGCGTATCAGCGGGTATATTTGCAATTTCTTCTCTGGTGTTGGCCTTCAAGTCGGTTGGCTTCTCGGGCGGTTGACATAACCACGGGATTTCAAATATCCCCACAAATAAAAATTACAAGGGGCCAAATCGAGGGAACGGCTGGCCACTCCAAATCGCCCCCCGCTATTGAAAAATGAGGGCGCTCTGGAAAATGTTCCTCAAAACAGCCATCGATGCCCTTGAAGTGTGAGCCGTTGCTCCATCTTGCTGAAACCAAATATCCCCTGGGTCAATTCGTTAATTCGTGGAAGGAGAAAACTCCTCCAACATGTTGACATACCGCTCTGATCACTGTCACTGTTACTCCTTTTCTTCACAAAACCAAGGACCGACACTTCCAGTGGAGGAAATGCACCCCCACACTTGAGTTTAGGTGAATGCAAAGGTCTTTCATGCAATTTCGGGGAATGGTGTCACCCAGTAGTGCATGTTTGTTTGTTGATGCATCCAGTCAAATGAAAATGTGCTTCATCACTAAAGTAAACATAGCCTCTTTAGGAACGTTTTCGAGAAGAGCCTCACATGCATTCCTTCGTGAAGGGAAATCACGTACTGAGAGTTCCTGCACAATCGCAATCTTGTAGGATGGTAATGAAGGTCATCGTGAAGTATTCGCCTCACTGAACGATCAGAAAGTAGTCCTGCACGGATCGGATGACGTCATCCTTGTTAAAGGATGTCCTGAAAACTCCGCCGATTTGATCTTACCACCCTGTATGTAATATATATATATATAATATTTAAAAACGTGGACTGGTATTAGAGTACTTATTCTCATTTATGTTGTGATATTCTATAACTTTTTTATACCAGACTGGTTTGTCTGATTATTGCACTTATTTTTTCAACAATAAACATTTCTATATATCATAACCATGACTGATCAAATGCAAAAAAGACAGCGCTTTTTTCAGATCTGCTTGATGCTGGAATCAAGGTAGCAAGGATTATTTTCACAGTTGATCAGGTCTACAACCGTAGGAACGATCGCTGGCTTGGGGAAACAACAGAATAAGTTAAAGGGTGTACCGCACAAAACATCCTACCCAGACCAGGATGGTGCTCCCCCCCTCATACAGCTTCGAAGTGTCAAGAGTTCTGCGCCATCAACATGGCCAATTTCTGGTCAAAGAAGATGTGGCCTTCTTCTCCTCAGATCTTAACCATGTGGACAACGATATTTAGTTCACTAAAAAGAAGGAGACAAACAAACCTCTCATCCAAATGTGGACTGCCTGAAGACTGCCATGGTGGCTGAGTGGGAAAATTGTCAGAGGGGTTTATCATCAACTCCTGTAAGACCTTCCGACGTCGTGTGCTGGCTATAATTGAAGCTATAGGTGGGCATACTGGTAAAAAAAGTTTTTAAGGCAATATTCATAAAACTATATATATATTTTTTTCATTATATAACAATCATAGTATTATTTTTTTTGTTTTCTAAAGATGCTGCTTCAGTTTGGCTTACTCAGATAAAGTCTTTTCAAGTCTCAATGTTGGGAGAGGAAGTTCACATCCTCCAGAGAGATTGATCAACCTAATAAAAAGGGAATTTAGTTCGATGAACCTATTTTAATGATATAACGCTTATTCATTTTTACACGAATACAATTTTATATAAATATTAAAGCAAATTATCTAGTGATTACGAGTTAAAATAATATTTCATAATAAATTAATTTTGACAAAATGATAATGATGGGAACATTTTTATCTATAAAATTCTCTGGACAGGGTCATGGCCATGATTATGGCAATATTTTTGCATGCTTTCCTGCTTCAGTAATCCTATGGGCCCATCAGGTTGGTTAGTTGCCATTAGGCGAAAGTTTGAGTCTGGGAGTTTTCGCGGATTATTTCTTTTACATGCAAGAATTCAAAGCCCAGCTTTCAATTTCGAAACAATGAATAGACTTTTATAGCCAAAAAGCCCCAAGGGTTGGGACTTGCGAGTGTCCCATGGGGTTATCATACATTTTTTATTGTCAATACACAACACTTGAACAAAAAATATGGAATGCTATTGGTTCGTGGAATATAAAGCGCCGAAGATACGACTGGTAGCACTGAAATTCGGGGTATTTGTTAGCTCTCCATTGTTGGAGGAAAGACAGACACAGAAAGATCTACATCAAAGAGGGAGACATCATATATCTAATATGTTTTTTTCTGGATGAAATAGTGACTTCGATTATATATATTCACTTTTCATTTCATGATAAAAATATGAAGTCTCACCTTTTCTCTCTGTAGTTCTTTCTGTATCGTTCTTTTCTCCAATAAATGGAGAGCAAACACATATCTCTATATTCAGCGCTACCATATGTATCTTCGGCACTCAATATTCTCTATGGTTTGTGGGGTGATATAAAAGCAAAAGAACACGTTATATACGAGTATATATAATATGTTATATTATATTAGTATTGAGAAGTCATCACTGGACTGCTGTAAAAAATAGGAGTCAATAATGTATATGGGAGACTTGAAAGAAGAAAATAATAGCTTAAGGGTCTAAGATCACCATAATCCATCTCCCAGCCTAATGCACGGCTCTTTGCAATGAAACCCCATAGATAGAACCGTAACTGACTTCCCTCCATTTTGGAATAACAGATAGACACCAACACAAGTCTCAATAATTGTATTATGTATATAATATTATATAGAGTTATAAATTAGGCAGAGTTGAGATTCGGTACCTGCAAGTCGGTATTCGGTAGATTTTATTATATATCTACCGAATATCGATCGGTACGGTAGATATAATTAAAGAGAAATTTATTTATGTATCTGCCTGTGGCTTCTTCATATGCATTTAGTATCCGACAATTTGTAACAAAATACAATAAAGTACATTATTTGATATATTTTTTTAGAGATTATTTGAAATTTAATACATGTTATTATTATGTAAATCATAACTGCACTCGGATTTTGAAGGAAATGGAAGGCAATAGCAAACAAATTATTTCCATGACTGTCTTTTATTAATCGTTGTCCGATATTAATTCGCTTTCAGCTCTGGAGTCGTTTATTTATTTTGCAAAGTTCAACTTCTAACACACCAGGTAACAACGTTTCATGTTCTAAATACCGATTTACATTCGATAGTCACATCTCTGATATTAGGTCGGCCCAATGAATACTTAAACAATCAGGAAAGGTAATGTCGCGCAACCTTTCAAAACAAAATTCAAAGTGGGATGGACTAATTTATTTATTGCTGCGTGAATGAAGTAGTGGAAGTGTGTAGAGGAATCGTTTTAGAACTACCTACTTATCTTCAAACTAGACGACAATGGGGAAGGTTTGTGTTGCTCCGGGTTGCAAGAGTGGCTACAAAGCAAAGGGCAATGAGGGGAAAAAGAGACGGTTTCATATGTTCCCCAAGGATGAGTCCCTACGCCAACTCTGGACAAAGGCTGTTCCGCGAAAAAAATAGATACCATCAAGACATTCTGCGTTGTGTGACGCACATTTCATGCCCTCCGATTATAAGCCAGAGTCTACTGACTCTAATCCATCACGTTCAGACAGCTCTGGAAAAACTCTTTGTCTTAAGATATTAAAAAAGATGCCGTCCCTTCCAATTTTCCAAATCTTCCTCACTACTATTCAAAAAAGCCTCCTGCTAAGCGTTCCTCCACCCCAACCTCCTCCTCACAACTCCTTAATGAAAACGAGCGAATTTTAAAAAAGATTAAGGCTTTTGAAGAGGCCAACTATTTTTAACACTCGAAGAGCTTCAAATTAAAATGGATAGGACTTGCCTTCCGAGCGGCGTTCAAGAACATTGTGATGAAAAAGATAAAGAGCTATGGTTCTTCAAGATGAACTTTAATCATGGAGGACCGTCAATAGACTTCAGTCTAAAGATTAATGAAGAAATGTCAATCCATATACGGTAAGCCAAACTTCATTCCTTAACCTTCTTTATTTATATATTGTTTTTCACATATCAAAACTTGACTATTCCTCAGTATTTTCTTATTGATACTGATTCATACAACTACGATGACTTTATTCCCTGCTATATTGTATTTTTCACGGTGAAAGATAGAGATCTATCTTTTAATCATCTCGAACATATCACCAAGAACAATCATATTACAAAATGTGACACCCTTCTTAATATTTTGGCCTTCTTAAATTCATTGACATCAAACTCTTCCACCAATCAACTATTTGGCTTGGAAAATGAATTAAACACAGCTTTAAATCATTTGACAAATATCTTGCCCCATTTGGACGAAGCAAAAGAGAAGAAATTACACTTTTTGATTGAACAATTATCCTTGTTGTTTAAATGTCCACAACAACGGAGATACAGTCCTGCCTTGTACGCCTTATCTATGTCCTGGAAAGGTTTCTCAACGAGTCTTTATAGAGATCTACGTAAAGAAGTTCTCACATTACCTACAATACGTCGCCTTACGGAACTTTCTTCATCTTTGAATTTAGAAACTGGATTGGCTGACTCTACAATAACTTACCTAAAGGCTCGCTTCAAGGATCTAAGTCAAAATAGGGATAAAAATATTAGTATAATTTTTGACGAAACATATTGTACAAAACGAGTTGAATATTTTGCTGGGAATTTTTATGGGTGGATGATGATCAAGTAACTAAGACCCTATTTTGTGTCATGATTAAGAGCCTTCATTCAGTTTATCATGACATGATAGTTATGCAGCCTGTTTCGACTTTGAATTCTGGAACAATTAAAAAGATCATCTTTGATCAAGTGATCAAAGTTGTAACGGAAATTGGATTTATTGTTCGAGCCACCATTTGTGACGCCCACAAAGTGAATCAGAAAATATATTCCATAGAATTATGCCATGGAAGCATCAATACTTTTATTCATCATCCTCTGACTCCGGATAGGAAAATGTATTTATTGTTTGATTCTGTTCACATTATGAAAAACTTCTATAATAACTTCGTGTCTCGTGGCCATTTTGTCTGTCCAAATTTCAGAGGCCAAAAAATAGAAGGAAATATGGCACATATTGTAAATCTATACAATCTTGAATTAGGGCAACCATTAAAATAGCTCATAAGCTCACAGAACGAGTATTGTACCCCCGTACATTAGAAAAAATGAACGTTAAGCTGACGAACAGTCTATTTCACGAGTCTACCATTGCCGCTTTACGTCACTATGGGAGTGAAGAAGACAAAAAAGATTGGATGGTTACGGCAAATTTTTTGGAGGTAATATGGACGTGGTGGATGATAATTAATACCCGTTCTCCGCAAATAGGCTTTCATAAAAGAAACCCTTGGAAAAGAGCCATTACTTCTAATTCCTCCCAATTAGAATATTTGCGAGACTTTACATCATGGCTGAATGAATGGGAGGCAGCGGGAGATAAAGCCTCAAGTCTTACTCGTGACACTTTTTTAGCAGCTAAACAAACTTCAAAAGGCTTATGCGAATTGGCTGAAGATTTGCTCGAAGAAACTGATGTCAATTACGTTCTTCTTGGCCACATCAATTCAGATTGTATTGAAGCTCGGTTTGGACTCTATAAGAGAAGATGTGGGACGAACATTGAATTAAGCGTGCGCCAATATTTGGATTCAGAAAAATGCCTTCGAATGAAGAATATCATAAATTTAGGCAAAATTTCACTGAAAGATCTGGAATATCATTTTTCTGAGGATATAAATTCAACAAATGAAAAGATTAAGTCTTCTTCTTTAAATATATTTTCCAATTTAAAACATTTTACTTTTAAAGATTCATTTAAATATATTAATGACGTATCTATAGTTTACTTTTGTTCTGGTTATATCGCGCATTCCTTATGTAAAACTATAGCCTGTCATTCTTGCCACAATTTATTGACAGCTTTAAATAAAAAATTCGATGTAAAATTATTCTCCTTAGAAAATATTGATGATGAAAGTAAACTTTTAGATCAAATTAATCGAGGTGGGCTGACTCGTCCTTCTGATGTTCTTTTTTTAACGTGTTCCTTTGTTTATGCATTTTTTTCAGAAATTCAAAATATCTTCAAAGAGTTGATTTCTTCCCCTTCTTCAAAAAATATTTTTGTTCTTTCGTTTATTAAACTTTTGGAAAATGATACTTACGCTTTGGAAATTATTTAGCAGAATGCGAAGAAGACCATTCCTTTGAAAAATTTATTCCACAAATCGCTGCTAAATTTTTTAATTGTATGTCCAAAAATTATGTTTCGGAAATCAATGATCAAATTCACAAAAACAAAAGAAAAACAAGCAGTCAAAATATGACAAATAATTCTAAGAGATTGAAAAAACTTAAAGGAGAATAAACAAAATGTATGTATGTTATTATAATTTTGCAGAATGTCTTAAATGTATCTATGTTTATTTAATATATGTCCATAAAATTTGTAAATAGTAAAAAATATATATTTCGTTCTCAAAATCCTAATTTGTTATGAAATTAATAAGGAAAGGGGAGAATGTACGCGTATTCTCCTTTTTCCTTTTTAGATCCCTCATCGTATTTTCCTCACGAGCCTTCTTTTCCTTATTGTTTTAGTATTCATTGGGTCGGCCGATCAAATCAATAACTAGATCACCAAGTGAAGAATGAAGAAAAAAACACTATACACACAACTGATGGAGCGTATCATTATTTTATGACGAAACACATATGCACTCTTAAAGTCAATGAAACAAAGAAGAGAAGGAATACTTGTTATACTTGAGTAGACAAAGTCTAAAGTCCAGGTTCTTCATTAATAGAAAGAGAAAAAATGACCCAAGGTATATCCAATGAAGACATTTCACTAAACATTTATTGTAGTATTTCCTATTTTCGATTCCCAAGACTAAAACGTGGCAGCCATTTTAGGTCGCCATACGTCATCCAATATTTACTCAAGTTGATATTTTTTTTTCTTATCCAGTTATTTATATAGGTGGTGATTAGAACTTTGAGACTGAGAAAAACCAGATGAATTATGAAGTTTAGAATGACCAAAGTTGTGACGATCAGCTTTTTTTTGCGTTCAGCGTTAAAAAAAATAGTGTTCCGTTCAATGTTTTTGCGTTCAGCGTTCCGTTCGCGTTCAGCGTTCAAATATTTTTTAAAAAATAACATTGTGTAATTTTGAAAATGGAAGTATTATTTAGGGTTTTATAATAAAATGAGCCCAAACAGATTTTTCAAATGATATAAATTTGTTGACTGGATCTAACCCAGGGGTTCCCATCCTGGGGTCCGCAGAACGTCTATATTCACAACATAAGAGGGTCTTTTTTAGAATTTCACTAAATCTGCCTAACCCTGTATGTACTTGGATTTTGTAGGAAATGGAAGGCTATAGATTTTTTTATTATTTGATGTCTCTTATTGTCCGATATTAAATGCACTTTCAGGTACTTTAGTATTCAATGCATAGCATAAGCTTATATTGAATGTCTATTTATGTACCTGCTCTATAATACTATAAGTTATAGTTGTTTATTTATTTTCGAAATTCAAGTTCTTCTCACAAGGAGCGCTTGGGCAAAGCGAGAGTTGAACGATGTTTCTCTGCTATTGATGGAATAAGCTCTCTATATCTTTATGTCTTTATGTGAATGCTACTTAAGTCATACTTTCAAATATACCGTACCGATTGTCAATCGGTACGGTATTCGGTAGTTTCTACCGAATATCGTATAATCGGTTCGGTATTTGATACCTACCGTCGGTAGTATCGAATACCGATTAACATTCGGTCGTCGCAGCTCTGATTTTGATACATGAAGCAGTTTGAAATTCATTGGAATGACATATTTAGTAGTAATAGTAAATACCCAGTTTAAGTAGATGCACGTTCACCTTGCAATTTTCACCATTTCATAAGGGCTTCTTCCACGTATTATCTTTGAACTTCTTTATACGAAACTTAATCGAGTGAAAAATATATTTGATAAATTGCTTGGAAATCATGAAGGAAAACAAGAAGTGCATTTTCGTCTTTAATTCCTCTCTTGAATAATTCGAATCAAGTTCTTAAACATTCGTATCCACACAAATTAAAGACTCAAACGAATTTATGATTGGCTTAACTTAATTAATCTCCTACGTTATAATAAGGATTTTCAAATTATATTTATCCTTTTGTGTCGCCATGGAAAAGTTAAGCTTAAATTGTATTTCTTTAACTTAAACAATATATGTGACTTGAGAACACTATTTGAATACAGAACGAAATATAAGAAAAGGAGAAAAACTATTATACGTATTTTTTGACTATATTTACTTCATAGGATAATGCTTCCATTTTTTATTATTTGAAATTATACGTTCTATATACAAAAAACAAAAAAATACTGACTTTCGATCATATTAGTTGGATGTTTATAGTTTGTTTTATGTCGATTGTTTATTACTATCAAAGGTTTTTCAATGCGCAATATCCTTCCAAAGATGGAAGGCCGTAATTTGTCGTGGAATCATTACAAAATATTTATGTTAGTATCTCATCGACATGAAGCTCCACCAATCACATACTCCAACAAAACAATGGCTAGAATTATTCTTTGAAGAGAGAGAGAGGAAGAGAAAGAAGGGGGGATCTAAATTAAAAACAATACATGTAAAAAGGGAGACTACTGCCTACTCTATTTCAATATTATAAAACATACATTAACAATGAACAACGTAATATGATTGGTTAAAAAAACAAGAGCGCACAAGAGGATGCAAATATTCCTGGCCAATTTTTCATTTGATTAGCTTCTTCATCGACAATTATTCCTTAAATATCGCATCAATTAGAGGGCTATTGAAAAAAAATACAAGGAAAAAATGGAGAAGAGTAAATGAAGAATACTATTATAGGTCAGTCTCATTTTCACCAAAAAAATCCTGTATTTAAATAGTGTTCTCACGTCACATATGTACAATGAATTATTTTTTTCGAAAGAAATAAGACACGCCTCATAAAACTTAGAGAGAGGGATAAAAAAACTACTCATGTTTTGCAATATTTATCAAATAAAGATATATATTTTAAACTAATAACCAAACTATCGTATAACATATATTTTGGGATAAAGGGCTTAGAAAATAAAGAAGAAGTGAGTACAATATATGTTCCAAATCTGGAAAAAAGAAAAAGAGCCTTTGAATAGTTTTACAAACTTACTTTTATTATAAAAATTAACCCCACATATTTAACCAATAATAAAAGAAGAATCAATTGAAAAATATAATGGTAATTGAATTCGTCAGCTGATTAGAACGTAATCGGGTTTTTTCATTTTTGATGATTTTTTCCTTTTAGGTTCTTTATTTTGGGGTTGATACAACATACATTTACTTATTTGAGGCGTTCAGTTTTATTAATGGTATGATCCTTTTTGCTCTTCTTTAATCAAAATATTAAATAAAACTTGAAAAGGTTTTTTTCCAATTGAAATTTTAATAATATATGTCCTTGTTGCCATGAGAGTTGACTACTCGCTTGCCGGTGATTTTCACTGACGTCACACCGGCAAGCGGGAAGAATACCATGAAGTTTTTTTTATTCTCTCAGCTTACGTCATCAAAAATCTATTACTGCAATATATTTTTAATGGGTCACAAATGATAATAAGATTTATGGCTTTTTACTATTATTTATTTGCTAAGACACATAGAGCCAAACTAAAATCCATTTAAAAATTAACTTTTGCAAATAAAAAAATATGAGAACCAAACCCCCTTTTATGGCCAATCAAGAAATATAAAAGAGTAATGGAACTATCAAAGGTATTATAATAAAGAAGAATTTCTAGGGATGGGTAAATATTTATGAGCCTAGAAAAAACTTTTTAGAAATGCATGTAGGGCCATACTTTCTCCATTGAATGCATTGTAATGCACATATTTTTTTTAACTCTCTAGTTTGATAGTCTTTGTCTAACATATTTTTAAATGGAATTAGTTTGTAGCAGCTTAAATGTAAAAAAAACACTTTTTACCAGATATTACTCCCAAACAAATTTCCACACTTAGAAACTTTAATATTGAATAGACCTTTCGAACCGGGATTTAAGTGGATAAGGACTGCTTAGCCACAAATACTTTTTATTCAGGTGATTTCCACATACATAGACGACTACAAATATCAAATCTATTTTTATATATGACTCAAATAAGTTCCTTGTAGGCCAATTGAGAGTTGAGAAATTTATTGTACCAAAAAAATACATTTCTCCAAAAAATGAGGTGGTATCCATTCTATATAAAAAAATCAATCCTGTTTTTCTCAAAGCAAGAGAGCATTTTTTAACTGTTCCGATGAAATACTACAGGGCTTGAATGGTATATCCTGAATGGTTTTAACTATCTCCAGATCAATAAGTAGTGTACTGTCAGTGGTTTCTGCGATAACTTTTTTCAACTTGCGATAACGATAAAACGATAACTTTTTTCTCAACTTGCGATAAACGAAACGGTAAAAAAAATTCAAACCTAACCTGCGGTAAGTGATAAACGATAAAACGATAGCGCTAAAAATTTCAAAAAAAAGTGACGACGTTTTTTGTTTTTTTGAAAAGAGAATTTCAAAAATTCCTTCAATTTTTTTTTTTTGGTATTTTTACAAAAGTCGTCTTTGAATTTATCGTTTATCGTTCCTCATTTTTTGGGACTAACGATAAGTGAATGAGCAGTAATTTTAGAAAACTTTGCGATAAACGATAACTATAAAAGGTTTGACCTCAGCGATAATTATCGTTTATCGCTCATTTCATCGCACGCGGCAACCACTGTGTACTGTGATCGAATTGGTGGCTATGAATGCGAGGTTGAGAATCTTTTTTTAATCAAATTGACAACATTAACAGCATGAAAAAGATCCAAAGAGACACCATTGTCAAATTGGTCCGCACAAACAGCTCTATCCAGGACATCATCAAGGTCACTGGATACCTTAGGAGCACCGTGAAGTAGCCAGGAGACACATCATTTATACATGCTCCTCCTTCAAGTCTAGAATCGAGAGAGTGATTGAAACTGGCGGTGGCCATATTGAATAAAAATTGTCAAGAGATGTCTTGACTTGTTATATATATATATATATAAATATATTATGCTATTATGTGCTGAATATGGCTGAATAAATTGCATCCGACGGGATATAAATAAGCAAATAGAATTAAAAATAGTCTGTTGAACCTCGGATTGTAATTATTTTAGAACTAATATAAATACATAATTATTCAACTTTGAAGGTTACGGGCGTAGTTCAAAAAATCCTATTTTCGATGTCTAATGTCATAATTTTATAATGCTTATTCATATCCACACACATGCAGTTCAATTTAAACCACCATAATAAGAGAAAAATTCCTATTATGCGTTTATAAACGCAATTTTTGTTTCGGCGATATATAATTTGTTTAAAATTGGATGACGTCCCATATTTTTTTTGATCTTATATCACATTTTTCTAATCTTAAGCATTCATCCAAACTATCCAAATTCCTCAATTTAATTTATCATTATTGAATTTCTACTAGTGAAATCAAGGTCATTGAAATAGAAAAAAAAATTCAAACTCTTTTATCAATGTTAAATAAAATCTGTTTAGACGTAGGAATTATCAGTAAAGATTTTAAGGATTTTTTTAACTACGAAGAACGTCTCAAATCATAATTATGAACTGTAATAATGTCTAAGAAATAATATTTCTTTTGTTAAACCTTAATATTCGAGCCACATCAGAAACAACTCATCCCTAATACTCACAAATGTCTTCTTTCAGATGTCGCTGTCATCTCTCTCTCTCTCTCTTTCGTGACGTCATAGCAAAACAAAAACATGTCAAGCATCTTCAATGACTTTTCTTAGACTCTTAATTCCGGAATACTCATAAGTCTACATCAACTTAAGCCCTTATCTAGATAAAATGGAAGGAAGAGAGATACACCATCAGAGGAGGAATCGGATAGACCCTCTTTTACAAGAGGGGAAGTCGTGGCCCTCAGAGAACGGAGACTACTCCTTTCGGATCCGATCTTTTCTTGACGAAGGGAGGTAAGAATATAGTATATGAA
This sequence comes from Caligus rogercresseyi, assembly GCA_013387185.1. Classification (NCBI taxonomy): domain Eukaryota; kingdom Metazoa; phylum Arthropoda; class Copepoda; order Siphonostomatoida; family Caligidae; genus Caligus; species Caligus rogercresseyi. The sequence goes on from CP045890.1 coordinate 35,615,374, forward strand.
GTAGTAAGATGTTTATTGTATGAAAAGATTGTAAATTTTTTGCTAGGGGTTTTCAGTGAATGACATGATAATAGCTTCATTGATGGTTTTTAATTATATATATACATATATA
>CP045890.1:35623058-35645308 GCA_013387185.1 Caligus rogercresseyi
TTAAGAAAACCTTTCTGTTCTCCTCCTATTTTGGAGTTTAAAATGGGTTCGATCTGTTTAGCTAAAACACCTGTTAAAATTCTATACGCGTCATTTAAATGGTATGGTCTCCAGTGATTAAATTTGTCCCGTCTTCATTCTTCGAAGCAATACTATACGACCACTGGACAAGAGTACGGGGCATTCTTCCTGATTGTTCCATACATTTTCCTATGGTTAAGATACGGCGTTTATCTCTTTTGGAGCAAGGGTAAAAACCGTTTCACAGATACCATCACGACCCGACGCTTTGTAGTGTTTATGTCTTTTTTGATATAATCTATATGTTTTTCCATCGTATACACCTTGGACGTAGCAGGATTTTCTTTTTGGGGGAAATTGGATCTGTCTCCACCTAATATATCAGAGAACCGCTTATGAAAAAAATTGCAATATATCCGAAGGTAATACTTAAGACCTATTTCCGGCAATAATGTTTTTTTAGTCGATGCAGAACAATGCTCATTACGAGGGAGATATTTATTTTACGGAAACTTTCGTTTCGATGTCTCTTTTTCTTGCCATTTCTGTTTCTGCGATGTCAGTGACTCTGTATTCATTTATTAAATCTGTAGTAATTGTTTTGATAAATATCGAAGTGCCGCTCAAAGCATTCTTCAATACTGCTTTGCAGACGAGCTGCTTTCTCTTTTCTCATACTTTAAATAACCCTTAACTGTTTTCATAACCAAATGTACCAGGGAGAGAATAATGCTCCGTTATAAGAGAGATCAAATTTTGTCTCTTCCAGGTTAGACCTAACTTTATAGAAAATTTATCATCTTCAAGACCCCATTTTCGGAATTTTGAAGATATTTTTCTTTGGAACATAACGTAGTGTGATGTCATTATTTTATGGTCAGTTTCAGGATCGGATCTGTATCCAACACTTTTTTATTTGGTGAACTAGACCTGAGATAATAATGCCAGATCTAACCTCGAGATTTTTTTCTCCCACTTCTCCAAGATACATTTTTCGTCCGGATAATTTTTTTTGGTAATATCGACAAGGCTGAACTTATGGATTACTTCCCTAAGGCTAGAATAATTAGGATAGTTTTTTTGGAGGTTTGTCAATGTCGACATTTAATCTCCGATCAGTAGCATTGGGAGATGTTGGCATTGTTGTGCCTCTATGAGGGTTTGAAAAAACTAAGCAGATTTAATATTAGGACCATATAATTAACAACTGACAGTGTGGAACCAGAAGTATTCATAATATCTTATGTCCAATCGCCGTCTTTACTATATTCCTTAGCAAACAATGGTTTGGCTAAACTTTTAGTAACAATGTTATTACCCCTCTATTTTATTATTATAGTTACGAAATCAATTTCTCAAGGAATTTTTGTTGTGGAGTGATGTGTGAGTGCCAGGAAACAGCCTCAAGTCAATTGTACTGTTCAAGAAAAGTCCATGAAACCGACTGTGACTCGTAAGCCTGGATAACGGTGAATGGAGCCCATGGAGTGCACATCCTCCGTCGAGGTGGAGGTCATGGAAATATATAGCCACTCTTCCTATGTCAAAGAGGGGATCTACGTCTGTACATGCAGACAGAGTCCATCTTCTCCCTACTTGGAAGATATATATTCTCATAAAGGACGAGGAGTTGAGAGAAAAGAACCTCCAAACCAGATTCAGGCTTTCCCTAACTAGAACTGGAATGAAAGGACGAATTATTGGTGTTTATCAACCATGAAATATATAATACAAAGAGGAATGCTAGGAAAACAACATTTATGGGCCTTAAGAGTTCATACACAATGAACGTGAACAACAACCATTCAATGTCTTCTATTGAAGGATGATAACCCACAAACATAAATTATAGATGACAAAATGTGGTGGAAATATTAAGAAAATCTGTGATAGAGGTAGTAATATTCTTTAAATCTTTATCTATGAACTAAATAAAATAACTTTTTACTTTTGCAGGCACTTAAATGATAATTACGCATTTCCATCGATATGGACTTCATCAGTGGCGTTCCTGATAACCCTGGGCCCCACCTGAAAGAGAAAACTCGGGACCTTTTCACCACAGTGATGGAGCTCCCTCTATGCTCGCCCTCCCCCGTATTGCATCGCTCAGGAAGGCCCTGAACTTCACTTACCTCTACATTGATACACGCCTGTGTGAACAGACACATCTAACGCTTCATTTATTCTAAAAATGTCTTGCTGACTTTCTGCATATTTATTTTCTTAAGATATGTCGTTTTATTCGTTATGAAGGGTTTACTAACTTCCTGCTTCCATATTTTTTAATATTAAAAAATATGTTATCACTTTTGTTTAAAGTGCCCTCACTTAGAAATAGCCTTCCTTCAAATCCAGCTCCATCCTCTGGAAACAATTTGTTAGTTCTTCGTGCCCTACCCCTTGATATTGTAGTCTGGCTATGGGTCTGCACATAAACATTTATTGGCATATTACCACGAACTAGACCAGAACTGTAACAGAGGTGTATGTATCCAATATCTAAACTACAGGATAATTAAATTAGTTACATAAGCAGATGAGTTATGTCTTGGCAATCCGCAATATTTTATTATGGAAACTGCAGAAATACGCACTGTACCTTAAGGCATTTTCAATAATTGATAGCAATGAATAGTTCCTTTTAAATAATTCCTTTTTAAATGATGAATAATAAATGCATTTTCAACAATGACGTCATACAACAGCTGAGTCAACTAACGCCAACCTGCCTGCCTTAGAGAGTTTTTGTTGACACACCTTTATATATTCTCCTTGAATACGCCACTCACATTCACGCGAAAACAGAACATTCAAAACATGACACAAAAGCGGTACGGCCACTGCGCCTAGCACGGTCTCAAACACGCACGTTGGAACTTTATTTTTTGCTCCAAGTTTATACTTACTCAGTTAAGTAAATGGAAGACAATAAGGCTACGCACATCTGTTTGCCTTGGAGAATCCCAGGCACTAAACATACTTATCATAGATGTCTACCAATCTCCTGCTAAAGATATTCTATACCTAGAAGAAGATACAAAACACTGCATTTGTATAGCTTTAAAATGGAAAATAAATATTATTCATGAAAAATTTGTACAATGATGGACTTTCTATTGACTGATATGGCACATTTACTTCTTTGCATGGTCGTATTCTTCATCTCATGCATCGACTGTTCAACTTAATTACCTCCGCCGAAGGAGGTATTGTTTTCACTGGCGTTGGTTTGTTGCTTGGTTGTTGGTCTGTTTGTCAGCAGGATAACTCAAAAAGTGCGGAACGGATTCGGATGAAACTTTGTGGAGTTGTTGGAAATGCCAAAAGGAACAAGTGATTAAATTTTGGCCTCTCTGAGTGCTTCTTTAAGATGCAAAATGAGCTAAATACTAATAAATATTTCAAGTTAGCCTACTCTGCCAATAGATGTCGCTGTGCTGTGCTCTCAAAGAGGAGAGCAAAGCACAGCGACATATATTGGCAAATGACAAAAAGACCAAGTGATTCATTTGGTGGGGATCGGCGGAGGTTGCACTCTCTGAGTCCTCTAGTTATATTATGTGTGTATATGTAACTGATTTGAAGTAGAAAACTTTCAACAAGTATGCTATTAAATAAAAAGGTATTCAGAACAATCACTTATAATATTAGACTTTATTGGTCAATAGCAATTATATAAAATGATATAAACAAAGTTAAAAATTTACTTTTTTGTATAATTTGGATCTTAAATTTAGGTATATTTTAGCAACATTACATATTTACATGGCGGTGCTCTGTATGTCATACATTTATTGTATCATTTTTTATTTTATATAATTTTATTTGTGTATAACATAAGAAACTTTTAATAAAGAAAAAGCAAAATAATCCATAAAGGCCTCAATCCAATTTCTTTCTCGCTCGCTTCTTTATTGAGCATCATTGATTTATTCTGACTTTTATGAATAACTGCATCATCAACAACTGTTAAGAACGAACGTTTTAATACATCTCCTAAAATGACGAACCTGTCAGTGTGAAGCAATTAACATTTTTTAAATTGCCTATAGACTTTTACCAAGTACCAAGTGAATAGCATTTGTGTCCATGAGTATAAGACCATACCTAAGGTTGACCCACTGCAAGCAATTTAACATTTTATGAGCACATATTTTATGCAAGTTGATGCATTTAAGGGGGTGTTGGACCACCTCAAAATGTAGAAGGAGTTCCACTCCTTACAACTGTCCTCTGAGGTCGGTTCAGTTATCAAGGACTCACAAGCATGGATATAAAAAAACATGTAAATATTCATGTATAACAGCCCGGTGTATTATTTATTCCAGCTATATCTACGGTCTTTGTCGTTCATTTTGCTATATCCAATAAAATCAAAGTAATTGACGGATAAGTTGATAAGAACCACATAAGCGATCTCTTTTTTGATGGGTCACCTTGTATATAAGTATAAGAAATTTAAAGTAGGAAAATCTAAACCTGAAATGACAAAAGTCAATGACGTCAACACGGAAGGATATAAAATAATGAATAATTATACAATGTCTTACTTTTGGGGGTGTGCGATAGCTGTGCGTTTTAAGGCGTGTTCAACTCTCAATGTTGGGGGCGCAGGTTCGAATCATCCCGAGAGGGGATGGTCATTTTGATCTACCTCATTGATAAGATCCTAGGTTCGATTGACTAATTATAATGCTTTTTGCTTATTTATATCATGTCGTATACTGCAATTCGGTCGAACCGTATAGGCAAAATAAAGTCTATTCATTAATAGGGTTTTTAACTAAATTACATGATTTACATCACAAAAATGGAAAAAAAAATTCTTAGAAAGCACCTCAATACATGTGAGTTATTGATATGTTTGTTTATGGAACAAGGTCCTTCTTCTTGAGTATAAAACATATTGCGATTATGAAAGAAATATTTCGTTTATAACTGCATCTGAATTCTATAACCTATATATATATATATAAGGGAAAATTACAGCCTTTAATGGCAAATGTTCCATGGAAAATATCTTACGAAAGTATAAACTTACATGACTTTCTTAATTGCATATTCTATTATTTCAAAAAATGAATTCTTGAGATCATATCTACCATTTTCGTCCAAATATTAAAAACCATTCTATTGAGAGCATTAGAAGCGTTGAATGATGTAAAAAACTAATAATATTTACAGTCTAAGTTTGAGGTCCGTTGAGTAGCTCCATAAAGTTTATTCGCAAAATAAGAATCACGCTTCTCTGTTTATCCTCATAATACCTTCATCTTCAGTACATCCAACTGAAAGCCTCCCTTATAATATGAAATCACAAATAAACCACAAATCTCTAAAATTCACAACCTGCGTTGATGTAATTGCATCATTCGTGAGTTCATTCCTTCTTTATCAATGCTTTTTAAGAGATATAAAAACATATTTATTATGCCTCTCATAAAAAGTAATATTATTTATTACATTACTATAAAACCATATTTTATATATAAATTGAAAGCAGTTAGATAACTGCTAAGGACGGCTAAATAACTAATATAATAGTGGACGGGCAAACCTGTAAACAAAAAATATAAAAGTCGTGAGATGGGCTGCGATGAAATAGTGATGATTATTTTGTTGACTTAATACTATAGATGCTTAGTCATTGTACTTATAAAAAAACACTGTTAAAGACTAATATGCTCTCCTCATCTATTAATTGGCTATGATATAAAGTCATGTCAAACTTGGATTTATGTAGAAATTGTAGTTCAAAAAATTCAAACTAAAGTCAACCAAATATGCTTGATTGGATTGCATCCGTATTATTGAATTGTTGTTATACTAAATGGAATTTAGGATATTTTCAATTGAGTTGTTGATCTGTATTAACTTCCTCTCTCGAATCTACACGCTAAGCCTTGAAATCCAAACACACTTACTCACTGAGGAGCTGATCCTAATACTGTTAATTCTATAGATTTAATATGTTAGTTCCATCCGTAGAGCAATATAAAAAACTACATCTTTCATATTTGATTTACTTTTTAACATTTTAATATCAATTTAAATTCAAAAGAAGTAAAACATATATTGGTTTTCTTTTTTTGAAGCAGGAAATTGATTAAAACATTATTTAGAGTTTATAGGTTTGTTTGAAATAGTAGAGGCTTTTTGATATAATTAAAGCAATAGAAACATATATAATTTTTAATATATTTATTAGAGCTTAAAAGATGCCTATCATCAAAGAACATTTGATGAGCGAAATAAATTTAATCATTTAATGTGACTTAAAGATATAAAATATATGATCAAATGATTTTCTGTCAGTTATATGGAAAGTAAAGCTGCTTAACAGAAAATAAAGATAATACTAAATACTTTTTAACTAAGCCATAATTAAACATAGAATATATTCTCCCCATGAAATCTGGAGGAAAACAACTCTTTTTTTGATAAAGATATTATACAGATTAAAGCATTAGATCTCATGCAATAAAGAACTGTTTCCCTAATATTTATTTCATGATGCTATTTCAATATGTCATGTTTTATACCAATATAATTGAATAATTCTGAATGGAACTAAAATTCTAGTAGCCCAATTAGATATTCTGACCATTCATTTGTTAAAATAAAAAGTATACAACCTATATCTAAGTACAGGTAGAAATTTCTTAAATGCATAAAAAATACCTTAAGAAGGAGTAAAAAATAATTTTTTCATAATGAACATCCCTCCCTGCCAACTAAAAATAAATTTCCTTAATCAATATAATATAGGCATTGGAGCCTTTCCTTCACCCAATTATTAAACTATAGTCTTAATGAATCCTCTATTGAAATATACTTATATATTCTATCGCTAATTAAATTCTAGATTACATACATACATACATACTGGAAATAAGTTGATGTAAAGAGGGGGTAAAAAACCTATATTGATTTATATTTATTGGTTTTCTAGGATAGATAGCTTCGTTATAGTTTATAATGTGCTTGCATTTCTCAAGAACAAGTCCTTGTCAATGTGGAAGGCCCAATGGTGAGCCATGGATTCCAGCAGACAATCCAAAGGCGTTTCATCCAAGAGCTATATATTGGAAAATTTCATGAATTATATTTTGGCGAAGAATAGTTACTGGACATATTGGGCTACTAAACACACAAATATATAAGTTTAGATTGCCTTTTAGTCCGCTTTGCCGACTCTGTGAAGAATACAACGAGACTCTTGTTCGCCTTATGGCATCTCTCCGAAGGAAGATATGAAAGAAGAACAAAGTCTGAAGAGTAGTACCTCTAAGAGCCTTTTTGCTTATATATAAATTTAATTTACAATAATATTTACTCCTAAGCAGTTTCTTACTGACTGATATCGGATTTAGTTCGTGTACGGTTGGGCGGATCAGGAGCATATAAGTCTACCTGTTTGTTGTCATTTTAGAACTATTATCTATGCAGCTCAATATATATGTTTTGAAATTAATCATTTTTTTTCCTATTCAAAATATGGGTTTGAGTTTTACTTCATCTTGTGGATCTAAATCGGCCCACAGGCCGCTATTTGTCGGCCCCTATAGTTTATTGCAACCATATCAAGTTTTTATATACACGAAATATTTCACTTTAACACCCTTCTATGTATGTACAGTCCTTTAATTGATCGTGATTGTGGTAAGATAAAGTTTGTTGTTAGGCAAATATACATAAATATGTAAATATACAGGCAGGCAATAGCATATAGCATTAACTCAGGCAGGTGACTTTATGACTTAGGCAATCAACATTTTAATGGACAGTAAAATAAATAATATTTGTTTGGATTGTTATTATTAATATTATCATTTGACTGGTATGTTTTTTTATTTCATTAGCATTGTTTTGAGCAACTTAACATATTATTATTGTTATCAAAACAATTGATGTTGTTGACCATATATCAAGTAGCCTCTTCATGGGCTTGGTCCATCAACTTGATCATGATGATGGAAGAAAGATGATGAAATCCTAATTAAGCGTCATTATTTACTTAAGTTGGGCACACAAAAAAGAATTACATTCCATGACTTATTATACTTATATATTATATATATATATATATATATATATATAGAGATTAATGAAGAAAAAAACGTCCATCAACGAAAACATTTATTCATTAAGAGCAACTTTTCAGACAATAAATAGTTTCTCTTTTAATTTAACATACTTTACAAAAGAATGGAAAATATTCCATGGTTGCAGTCTAGATCCAAGCAATTCGGCCTTGGACTTAGCATATCCAGATCACGAACCAAATCGTTCTCTTCATTCTGTGTGATCATGTGAGACTCGCTAGATTCAACATGTGATGGACTGAAGTCAGGATCCACACTCTTTGCTGGTACAGCTTCTGTCATCATCAAAATCTTTGAATATATATATAAACTCTTCTGGTGGTATACTAAATGGTAGATCATCTTGATGAGGCACTGGCCGTCTGGCTGAGAGAATGTCAGGGTACTGAATACTCTGAAGTTTCTTCTTCATCAAATCTTGGTTGATTGGTTAAATCAGACAGAAGTATCAGTCACTGGAATGATTAGAAAGTTCCCTCCAGACCATCGGAACAGCAAATCACATAGACTCTCTCTTTTTACTGAACCATTGTTGAAGATTTGTTGTACAGATATTACAACAAATATGTGGAGCCCAGATTTTGTCTTGGTCCCCAATCTTGCAGTCAGAGTAGAGATGAAAGCCTTTTTAACCATCACACTCATTTTACGTTTCTGTGACAATACTATTTATTACCTCATAAAAAATGCAGCTGTCTGCTTTGTTCATTGCCAGGTATTTTCAAAAACTATCTCACAGGTTTACACATCCGCAAAATGACAAAATAACTTAACATAAGCCTGAAAGTAGTAGCTTTTTATATGATGCAAATTTGATTGTATTTCGGATCCATTACCGCTGTTGCTTTGATCTTCGCTAATACAATGGCATCATATACAAGACTTGCATCATGCTTTACAGGTTGCAAATAACAAAGCTACGAAATTTCATCAGCTTCATTACACTATGTTGTGCATTAACCCGAGTTTCAATACCATACAGAAGTCTATCGCTCGTGGAATTTCTTAGAAGGATGCATATCTTTAAAATGAGAGCCAATAAATTGTTTTAAACATCATATTCTTGGCCAGTGACTCTGATGAAGTACATATCAGCTCATTGGGCCCAGAAGCAAAATTTTGGCTGTTGTCCAGTATTATTCAAAAAAAATTGCATACATATTTTGAATGAACCAAGACAATTGGTAGGTTGTTTGATTTTTGTTAAAGAGGACTATTAGAATACAAAATTAGTTTTCCTATGTGATGGATGCACAATGACTTTAAGTAACTACTAACAAAAGCTTTAGAAAGTATTTTTATCTGCCAAAAAGGTGTGAAGGTGAATAAAACACATGGTTGAACTTATATTTGTGCATCACTCATAGTGTATTTGTTAATAAAATCAAAGACGTCTCCCAGTAGTGCTATTTCATCTTATAACGATACAATACAAACTTTTATAATTGTGAAAACCCACTCTGAACAAACATGACGATTGTTCATTCTTGGTCCTCTTTGCCACTTGAAGGAACATCACTTCTTTTTACCATCCCAATTATGTGTATTTGTAAAAAAAATGTCCACCTCCTATCGTAAACAATGCTTAGTTTGTAATTGCTTCAAATATTTGAATTTGAAGAGGTTCTTCGTGCAAAGAATAAGTTATTTTTTGGGATAGGTATTGTCCAAGCAAGTTCTTTTAAAGATTTTTTTTTTTTTTGCCTATTTGGTGCGACAGAATTGCAGTATTTTAATGGATATAAATAAGGCTGTCCAGTTATTATCTCGCTCTTTTATAGCCAGTCAATTTCCTCGTTTTTCTTTTTCTCGTGAAGAAATGCTTCACTACAAAAAAGCTTCGCGGCAAAAATACCCACGAGAAAAGAAGAAGGAGGAAATTGACGGACTATAAAAGAGCAAGTGAGGTAAATACCCTCGATAAAAAGACGACTATAAAAAGATCCAAGAGGAATTTACGCGGGACGAAATTACAGTCAACCATAAATAAACATTATAGCATTAAAATGAGTCACTCGAACATAGGATCTTTTCATTGAGATTGGCCAAAATTTGCCTTCAACCCTTCGGGCTTAGAACTTGCTCCCAACATTGAGAGTTAAGCACTCTTTAACGCACACAGATGTTGCACTCCCTTATTATTATCACTATTTTGCATATATTGTTCGTCAGATTTGCATCTGACTGGATATAAATAAGCATTATAGCGTATAGAGAATTCTTAGTTATTGATCAAGTCACTGTTTTATTTCAATTTGGTCTTTAATAAAATTGAAAAAAATATACCAAAATATTTTTTTAAACTATGTATCACGTTGTATATAATCTGTACTAATAAAATAATAAGAATTTCCTCCCTTCGTTTTCCTGTATCACTCAAACGATATCTTGAAGAAACTTTCAGTGATTTTTTTTGACGAGGCACCCCCAAAACACTCATTATTGTCATATTTATTTTATTCGCTAACAAGTTTCTTTTTTGTGATTCCTTAAAGTTGAAAAGTTAGATTTTTTGTACATGACATTGAGATGTTAAAGCGTATGTGGAACCCAGTAATTATTCCTAGAAAATTAATCTTCCATATATTTATTTTATTATTCAAATTTTCGATTTCTTGTGAATGGCAAATTAAATTTGTACAAAATTTAACTTGAAGTATTTTGAGATAGTTAAAAATGTATTTTGGAGCGGATGGTTATTCTCGAAAAAAAAAACTAAAGTAGTAAAAAGGATCTGATTATTTGTTTGTTCAGAAGTCTTCATCTCCTACACAATAAGTTATATATATATTGATTAATTTTTCTTTGGATAGCTTTGAGGTTCCAAAAAAATATTACAATTCATTAGATCCGGAAGAATTTTTTTTGAATAAAAAGAGGAGTTGGTGAACATTCCTGGAGAACACATCGTCGTTTTGTTTATTTAATTCTACAAAACATTTGTTAAGATTGCCATGTAAATTCGCACAAATTTTTAAAATATTACGGCGTGTTTCGAACTAAATTATTATTCTTGGCTATTTGTTTTCCATACGTTATATTATGCAGAAAAAAGTTTTTCCACGATTTCTTGATACGTGATGGTTTTTGATAGGATTTAAGTAATGGTTATGGGGGAATGTGGACATTCCCAGGAAATCCCGTCCAACGTCAGGTATCATCCGCTAGTATGCTTATTTTGGCGAGGACCTCCTTGCAAGCTTATCACATTTCACGCACAAATTATATAAATATGGGGAAAAACACCATGTCTAATGACCAAAAATTGCGTTATATAAAATAGTATGTGTTTGGTTTGCCACCAGGAATTTTGAAACTCCCTTGCACAAATATTTGTTTTTTTGTCGGCTACTGTAAGGTGCATTTACTTGCAAAATGTTCATGATATGTATATATACGCTGCATAATATGCAATGCACACGAGTGGTTTATTATAAACCAAAAGTTTCCAAATAATGACAGAGTAACGTCATCACTACAACGTTTTTGTTTGTTTGAGGGTAGGATCCAAGAGTACGAATTGAAGTCGATTTTTGAGTCTAAGGCGGAATTGAATTTACGATCTCAGCCCATTCCCTAGAGCACACAACCAGTTTAACCATGTGGTTTACTAATATACCTCAGGAAGCCAAACAGGTAGTAACCACTGCTACAATTCTTAGAATTGCTGGTATCTGCTTTAGCTCTGGAGGATGTTGGTTAAAGCATTTTTGAGCGATCATTCTCTTAAGACAAAAGAAATCACACTCAGCCAACATGTGATAAGACGTCTCATCACTCTGCTGACAAAAACGACACTCTCGGGTGAGAAATTTGTTCGACAATGACTGATGATATCTAAGAAAGTTATAACCAGTTATTATCTGTATTGAATATATAGAGATTCACGACTAAGATTAATCAATCGTCTCGATACATTAGGGTCTGGCTTTGGAAGCCATAATTTACTTTGTCTACAGGAGCTATCATGTGCCCATCGAGAGGCCCATTCTCTATAGAGACCTCTCCTTGTCAGGTCTGACATAAAATAATCTGGTATATGAATGTCCTTTAATAGATTTGATCTTGATCCAGCTTTTGTAAGTCAGTCAGCTTTCTCATTTCCTGTCCAACCTACGTGGGCTTAATCCAAATGAAGGTTGACATGGTTTACACGTCCAGTGCATGCAAAGCATTGATGCAATTGTTCACTGAACAAGACTTTACAACAACTGAGCCCAAAGATACAAGAGCTGCGTGGTCGTTGACATAAAAATCATTCTTTTAGTTTAAGATTTTATTTTTAATAATAAGAAGGCTGGCTTAAGATAGCTCAAACTTCAGCTTAAAACACAGTGGAATTGACATTGAGTTTCCCAGCTGAGTTTATTAAAAAAATAAAGAATTGTATAAATGATATCGGGGTATTTTTTTGCTCTTCATTGTTGTTTTAAAGACAGCGAGTGAACTAACTAAAGATGAAGTGAGACTTCAAATTATATATTTGCAATGATGTCACATCACTCTCCATTCATCGTAAATATATAAAGTATCACTCTCTTTCTAGTTCTTTCTGATGTTGTTTTTATCCATTTATGGAGAGCATACACATTCTCCGCTATTAAGCGCTAACATATGTTACCTATTCACTCTATATTCGCTATGGTTAAGACCCTTAATATGCTCTAATTATGTCCTTCGGACCCCGATGTTCCGAAAAATGTCCTGTGATCCGTGGTTAAACATTCTTTCAATCATTCTAGGGGAAGAGCCGAGTTCTTAATTTATTATATTTCTCTGTTAGTTTTATACCTTGCGTAAACATAAAATTCCATTTATTTTTCGAATATTATATTTCACAATAACTTATAATTTTTTATCAAGCCAATCAATCCATTAGTGCCACATTATTTACCATAGCATTGACATTTCTTAGTTGACTACCTCTGTGGTGCATTTTTTTTTTTTTGGGGGGGGGAAATAAATTTGTACATAACTTTGGCATGAATAATATGTAGTACATATTGCACATCGGGAGTTTAGTATAAATCAAAAGTTCCCAAATAACTACATTGTGACGTCGATACTATAAAGTATTGCTCGAGGATGAGTGGATCCTTTGATATGTTAAAATACAAAGATAGAAAATTCAAAAATAGATGTCAGCTTTTTAGTTACTACAAGGACTAGACATATATACAGGGTGATTCACTACAATTGAGACACACGTATTACGATGTATAATCTTTGTATTAAATTTCTCAAAAATATTGCTTATATAAAAATAAAAATATAATAAGTAATAAACAGTATATATATTTTAAGAATTTTCCACGTATCCTCCTTTGGCCTTCAGTACAGCTTTAAAACTCCTAACGGTGGAGGCAACAAAGGCAGATATTTCTTCCTCAGATAAGGAAGCCCATGGCTGAAGCATTTTCTTTTTTAGAATCTCACTAATGGTCAGAACTTGCTTAACACCCTTTTCTCCAGAATGGACTATATATCCCATAGTACATGGGGTTCAGTTCTGGGGAGGATGGTGGCCACAAGTACTTGGGACAAAAGTCTGCAAACATATAATTACAGAAGCTTTGATCCAATTTGCTGGTGTGGGATGGATCCCCATCTTGCTGGAACCCTAAAGGTGTCGTTGGATACTCTCTTGTATCCATGTGACTACCTCCTCGGAAAGAAGGTAAAAATAAACCGCTTGGTCGACCTTCATCCCCTCCTCGACGAATATCAAAGGGGCCCTCTTCCCGTCCGATGTCACGCCCGCCTAGACCATGACGGAGGGTGGCTTCTGCCTTTGAAGGCTAGCCTCAGCTCCAAGGGATGTCCTCCTTCTTCCACGTCAAAATCCGGTCATTTTGACAGTTGTGGGTGGCCTGGACCGTGAAAATTTTCTCATCTGTCCAGAAAATTGATGGCGACCTGTCTTTGGAGAGTCGTTGAATAATTTTCCTCCCATGGATAAGCACGGCTTGTTCATTATGGCCTGGGACAGAATCTGATGTGGCTTTTTCTTTTAAGCGAGCATCCTCAGGTCTTTCCTGATCAATCTCCAAATGCTAGTGGTGCTCATGTACTCCTCTTTAGGCATCTGTCTCATGGATCAAGTTCGATTTGTCCTGAGTTTATCCCTGATACTCTTCTTCCCAGGCAGTGTCCTACAAATTTTTTTCCGGACCTGAACCTTCCTCGAAACCTTGCCTAACTCCTTAAAGGCTTTTATGGTCCTGTAGACCGTTGCTCCGCTCACTGTGGCCTTAAAAATTTTCATAATTTCAACCGTAGATTTTCCATTACGAAATGAGGCCAAAATCAAGTCACATTTATCCTGTTCAGAAGCAATTTCTATTGGAAGCAGGGTTATCTCACACAACTTATTTTTATGAAAGTTGTAGTTGATATGTCTATCAACCACAACAAAATAAAAAATGGAGGGAATATTAAATTTGGGGAAACGTAAAAGTATATATAAAGGAGACTTATTGACCTTTGTGAAAAATTGTCGTTTGTTTTTCGTTCGCCAAAATTTAACGTTCGTTGTTCATGGTTATTTTTTAAATTGAATCGTTCGTCGTTCATCGTTCGTTTGTTGTTTATCATTTTGAAAAAAACGGCGACTTTTTTTAGACAGTAATTTTTTCTCACTATTCTGAAAAAAGTGATAACTTTTTTAGCATAGAAATTACCTTTTTTTGGTGCCAAAAACGAACGATGCGGAATTTTCATCGTCGTTCATCGTTCGCGAGCAACAACAAAGGAACGATAAATCAACAAGTCAGATATTAAGTTTATTTTTTGGTATTGTAAACATTCTTATAATGTTCACACTTTTTTAAACACAATCAATCCTCGAACAATCACAACATGTAAGTTTAATGATGGTAGTAGAATAGCTCAGTGCGTTAACGCGTGTTCAACTCACAATGTAAGCGGGAAAAATTATTTTGGTGAGCCTCATAAATAAGAATTTGAAGATTAATGTTAATCGATATCCAGATATCAGATACAATTTAAGAACGATAAGGAATTTTCCTTATCGTTCGTCAAATGCGAACGATAAATCAACAAGTCTGATATATACAGGGCTTTGCCGGTAAATTGGGACTGTTTTCAGGGTTAAATTTAAGTTACGTCTGGTTTGAATTTGGCGCCAATTCCTACACCATTGGAATCAACTGACAATTCTCTTTCGTTTGACACTACTTGAGTTACTGTGGTGGGAGTGACAGCCATGGAGCAAGAGAAAGGTCTGCCAGCATCGTTCCTAACCGTGCCGGACGCACAGCTTCAGAGATCATCAAGGCCGCAAAGCTCCCCAAGTCGCAGTCTCCTGGTTCTTAAAGGCCTTCAAGGAGGAGAGCAAGACGCAGAGGAAGGACCACAAGCAGAGAAGTGATGTTAAAAGGTCTCCCAGGTTCGTGGCTGGCCTGAAGAGGTCAATTACGGCAAATCCGATTATTCCGATGACCACCCTCGCTAAGAACCGTGGTGTGTATGTATCCACCATCTCCAAGGCCATTAACAACAGCCTGAGGATGAAGTCGTATGTCCGGAGGACTAGAAATCTCCTCACAGACAAGGCCAAGGCCATCAGGGCTGAGAGGTGCCCCAAGTTTGAACCACCTCAAAACACCAAGGTGCTTCTAAAATGGCTGTTTTTGTGGACGAGAAGATGTTCGTCGTTGACGCCGAGATGAATAGGGATAATTCCACAGTGATTGCCTTTGAGCCCTCTGCTGTCCCTCCTATTCTCAAGATGAAAAATCCGGCCGGTGTGATGGTCTTTGGTGCCGTTGCCAGCGACGGCAGCATCATGCCCCTATTTCGTTGAGGCCGGCCTCACGATCAACACTGTGGAGTACGTGCACATCTTGGAGGAGGTTATTTTCCCTTGGATGGATGAGAAGTTTGGTCTGGACAATGTGGTACTCGTCCAGGATTCTGCACCATGTCATGGGTCCAAGACCACACAGACCTTGTTGGCCAGGAAAGTTCCCAATTTCGTGAAGGCTCAAAACTGGCCTAGTAATAACCCAAATTTGAACCTCTTGATTATTTTCTCTGGGGCGTCCTTCAAGAAAAGATCAACGAACACTCTCATGGCAGCGATGACACCTGAAGGCCTCCATCATCAAAAACTGCAAAAAATCCCTGCCAGTGATGTGGTGGCTGCTGCTCGGAGGTTCAGGGCCAGAATCGAGGCTGTTATTGAGGCCAAAAGGGGGCATATATAATAATATCAATATATGTTACCTTATTAAACTTTTGTTAAAATTTCATCCAAATAAATTAATTAATAACCTAATTACAGTCATTTTAGTTTTTCATTGTAACAGTCCCAATTTACCGGCAAAGCCCTGTATATATATATATATTTCAACCACTAATGTTTGTATACAAATTTGCTTTTTCAACCAAATTTAAGAAGGCTGTCCCCATCATCTTCTAGCGGTAAGTTGTCTCCCAGCAGAGTTATCCCAAATGGGCATCTCTTGATCGCCCAAAAAAAAGATACAATCTCACCAGTACTGATTGCCTCGAGGAGCTCTTCAACGAAAATTATATCTCTCTCAAGGACGATCTTAAACGATCCTTCACCGACGAGTACGATATCAGCAAAGCAAAGAAGATCTAGTGCTTCGTAAGTTTTGAAATATAACTTTAATGTTCTTTTTTCGATATATAGATTTCAAACTTTATTTTTTTATAAACTGTGGAAAAAAATTAGGACATGAATTTATTTATTTTGGGTTTTTAAGAAATAGAAACAAATAAAAAGTATTTTAGACATTTTGCACATTTTTTACAAATATTTTATTCTCACTTCATTTTAGTGCAGGAAAATATAATCATTACGGCTGTATTATAGAGATGAACTTTTTAAATTTGCAGACATATTAACACACACTTTTTTTATTAATTATCTTAGAACAATGTAGATATTTTTGTATTTTAAGATTGTATGTCGTTACTATATACTATGTGTCTAAAACTAGAGGGGTTTCCCTCTAGTTTATTGGTACTGCTTTTCTTCTGCAACAGTAGTTTATATCGCTAGTTAATGGCAATGTCTTCTATTTAGTGTCGGTCCAAATTATATATACAATTATTTTCGATATTAGAGTCATTTCAAGAATACATTATAACAACTGACTGTTAAATAAATCTGTTGTAAAAATGATATATATATCACTAAAAATGTAAGTTCTTATTTTTTAAATGCAACATAAAAAGTTAAATCCAACGTAATTTAAAAAAATGAAATGGGGCACATTTGACCTCCTTTTCAGCAGAGATCCACGCATCGTAGCGAAAAACCTAGATATTTATGGAACAATCCTTATTTCTGGCTGCAGCTGGTATAGAAAACAATCGTTGGGCCGCTGGCTTCACCTATTCCCGTTTTTTTAAAGAGCCGACAATCCGTGCGGGAATGTTTGGCTTAAGACGATGCCTGTTCAGATGACAATTTGGCTTCTTCAGAAGGAAAATTAAGTCAAAATATAATAATTATAATATTAAAACTAAGATGATAATTTATGTCTCATTGCGAGCAAACTCTACAAGAATGATCCTGTGAACCCGGAGGATATAAGAGCCGTTCTAATATAGTGGGGCAAACTAATTTCCTTTTTTCCAATGGCAATAAAACAAGCTGTGTTATTCAGAAAGGTTTTATTTTTGTTTCATAATTAAAGCACATCTTTAAAGTTTTATTTTACATAGTTTTAAAAATCACACCACTTAGATGACATCCTCCAGAATCGATACACTGGACAAACTATTTTTGGTACTTCCCATTACCCTCGCCAGCGTATCGGTGGGTATATTGGTTATTTCCTCTCTGATATTGGCCTTAAAATCTGCCAGGTTTGTTGGGCGGTTGACATAAACTCGGGATTTCAAGTAACCCCACAAAAAAAATCACAAGGGGATAAGTCGGGTGAACGGGCTGGCCATTCCAAATCGCCTCTTCTTGAAATCAGGCGCCCCGGAAAGTGTTGTTGTGTTGTACTCCCCGTTTTCTCTGAACGTTTTGACCCATGCAACGATTGACTTCCGGTCCGGAACAGGGCCTCTAGTGCAACATAAAATGAGTGCGAAAAGAGAGCTGGGTTGCAATCACAGACTGATGGTTGGAAAAATACGCTCTCTGCTCCAACGAATGATAGTGACTGACTGTATTTCCAAGAAAACTTTACACCTGCTCTTTGAAATGAGCCCACACTCACTTCTCCACTACAACTACACACCAAATGCCACAAATTTTAAAAAGGAAGTTAGTTTGCCCCACCTGTATATTCTGCTCCTCTTTATTCGTACTCTCTTTGAAGATTCTTAACACTTATGTTGTTGGATGCAGTAAATTTATTTAATTCTACCCCAAATGTTTGGTAAAGTATTTTACAATATTAAAAATATTATTATATTTTTATTATTTTAAAATACTTAAGTCTTATGAAACTTTAAATAAGTTAATTTATTTGAAAAATGTATTATGTATACCCTTTGTGTCTGTTTGTGTTTTAAATATTTACTGTTTTGATGTATTGACATTATTTTTGAATATTTTGTTATGATATTTTATGTTTTGAAAGGCGGCTCAGGGGAGGAATAATTTTAAACTACAATCTTAGTGATGTTTCGCACATCATTCCTCCCCCTATATATTTTATATCATAAAATACTTTAATCCTTTATAAAAATGTTATTTTATTATTATATTCTCACAAACCCTTTTGCTATTTTTGTTTATTATTATACATATTATTTCTAAATAAATGACCGATTATTCGAAAAAAAAACAAGTTTTAGTTGCCTGCTATTATTTTTTTAACAGCGTTTTTGTACTCAATTACCTCCCCATGTTCATCATTCTCGTCGTTAATAGATTTTTAACTCATTAACTTCATGCATGGAAGGATGATTCTCTAGCCCACAGAAAAAAAAACATGCATTTTTATTTTTAAATTGAGCGTAATGACCAGATTGTATTTTTTTTCTATGTAATTAAATGGGAGAGGAATCCACGCCCACTAATGACGTTATTTTGCTTTTAACTTTGTTCTATTTTGAGGTTTTATTTTTAGGCCGCAATGAACCGAATTTGCATGTCCATGTGCTATTTTTACACCATTAATGCAGGTTAAAGAATTGGTACATTCTTTTTTGTTGTAACAAATACTTCATTATAAAAAAGGCAATGTATGAAGAAATTAAAATACAATCAAACCTGTATTAATGGTCACCTGTCTTTAAAGGTCACTTGCAGTAGGACCTATTATCATCAACAAAAAAAATAAGTACCCTAAATTTACTAAATAACGGCCACATTTTTGAATATCTTGAGTGGTCACTACATATAAATTTGACTGTTTTATGTTTTAAATAATATACTATTATTTTTTTAAAGAATACCCTAAAATGTTGTCGTTTCCTGAGGGAATCAGATCCAGTTCTATGAGTCCAGTTAAATTGATTTTTTGTATTTAATAGAATAACTTTTTTGGATAAGGCAGAGTTTTATTTTTTAATGGAACTCATGAATTGCTGAAGTACTTAATATCATTAATATATTTATTAATCAAAGTATTTATCAAATAATGTCTATATGACTAATTAAAAAAATATTTTTTTTCAAATTTTAAAATATAAGCTCAATATTGTAAACTAAAAAATATTAAAGGAAATTTATATGAAACGATTAAAAAACTTATTACTTTGTAGGGAGACGTTGAAGAAACCTATATATATATATAGCTTAGATAATATATTTTTATAGTTTATATTCACTATAGCTTAATATTGGATTAATGATGAGTTTTCTCCCATCTTAAAGATATATAAACAATTTTTTAGAGTCATTTGATATATTCGAACCATAACTATATATATATAGCTCCATTCATTTGCAAATATACTGGTAAAATTGTCCACGGTGTAGCCACTGGAATCTCTAATCCCTATATATATATATATTTTTTTTTTATATATAGGCCTTCTTTATTTGTAAACACAAAATCCACAACTTCAAAATTCACTGCAAGACTATACCAACTCTTTCATGTATTTTTCGAATTCCTCAGAGTATGATGTCCATTTGAATCTTTGACATTTTAATTCAAAAGTTTTTCTTCATATTATGTTATGTAAAATACATCCTCATTAGTTAAACTTGTGATCATCTCAAAACAATGTAAACATAGTTACTGAGGGACCATTAAAGCTGAAAAAGAAGAAATAATTGTGTATCTATGATCATATTCTTGTGTTGTTTATATAATATGATGAATGATGTCATGCTTGAGTTATTTGAGAATCATTTGGGTAATCTTTAAGAAAATGAAATTGGTAGGAATATTTCTAATAATAGAATTTTAGAACATAACTTATATTTTTTATTCAGTATAAAAGTTTGTTTATATAAAAAGATTACAAGATCTCAATTACTTGTAACAGACAAAAAGAAGATACATAGTTTGTTCTTGGATGGATAGGTCAATTATAATAATTGATGCATACGCTTAATAAGTAATGTAAGGCATGAAAAAGGTTGATGATGAGCATCATTGTTATTGAGTGACTCATTTGTTAGCAATGAAGGTTTTTTGTTTCTTGTGAGAGACAGGGCTTTGATTGTGCTATATAATTTATTTTTTCTTTAATTAAATAATTTTTCAATTATACATAAAAATATGTTTTGTGAAAAATATAATGTCACGAATAAATAAATACGCACGCACCCTAGCCTACATTCCTGAACATATATATATGTATGTTCACGGTATTTAAAACTAAGACAATGTTCAGATTTATCAATTCATCCGATGTAATTATACATAAGCAGGCTTCGTTAAACGTTCAGCAATAAATATAATTCGATATTCACAACAATAAATAATAAAACCCATCGTTGATCATCTAAACAATCAAAACAAATAGTGGTACATGTGATATGATATATATAATAGATATATATATATATATATATTATTATATATATATATATATATAGATATATATTTATATATCATATATTAGGGTTGTTCTTATTTTTCAAATGTTTGAAATGTTAGCGACTTTGTGGATTTTCTGTTCTTGGTGATAAAAGAAGACGACATACAAAGTTTGAACAAAATCGGTCAACATTACGAGGTCGCGCAACGAGGTCAAAGTTTTAAAAATTTAGTAAAAATTAGTTTTCCGCAAATTTCTTCAAAATGGTGGACGTTACAGACTTCAATAATATTATTAATTTAAAGGAAATCTAATTTACTACCAGACGTATGTTTGATGTTTTTTAATAAAAAAAGTTTTCAGTAAAAACAAAGCAAGAAAGGAGTGTGTATTGTTAGCTTATTTCATAGCTTTTTTGTATCAATTAACTTCACTCGCCTGTAAAGATGACTTGTTCGCTTCAGAGTAAATAGTACTTTTAAGTTTAGTAAACTTTAGATGATAAATCCAAAAATGACCTTGGTTGCATTCTATCAATTCAGAATTCAGTACAATCTGAGTTTACATCATATGATTTAGAGCCTGTATTGACCTATGAAATCGATTATGAAAAAAATCATAATGTTTTTCTTAGATGTGCGTCAAGGTATCCTCTCAATTTTACTTTGTCTCTGACGCATTTATAATCCATTATATGCGTCATTTTGTACGCGAGATAGGCTTTTTTTAAATTTACATATAACTCTCTACTTATAAACTGACATGATTTAGTATACCAAAATATTAAAGCTGGTTAACCAAGCTTTCATTTGATATTTTTGTGTTCTAAAAATCGCTATACTTTAAGAGATATAAGCAAATACGTACTCTCCCCCAAAAATTGATCTTTTGATATGAGAATATACGATTACCAATTGGTAACGGTGTTAGTGTAACCTGATAGAAGAAAAAAAGAAGGGAGAGAAGTGAGGCAAAATACTCCCTCCCTCTCTTTCTCTTTCTCTTTCATCTAGGTAACACTAACATGATTATCAGATGGTAATTCGTTGCGCGACCTCGTAATGTTGACCGATTTTGTTCAAATTTTGTATGTCGTCTTCTTTTATCCCAAGAACAGAAATCCACAAAGTCGCTAACATTTCAAACATTTGAAAAATAAGAACAACCCTA
>CP045890.1:35645408-35667610 GCA_013387185.1 Caligus rogercresseyi
AAAAGGACTTCATTAAATTGAGCACGTACTCTCATATTTATATTGGAAAGTACCCATTGATTTGTCGTCTCCTAATTCCCAAAAGACTCATAATATATGTATACCCCAACATGATGTAAGGATATTATACATTTCTGTACCCCTCAAAACTCGAACAAAGTGAGCCAAAGGGTCGTTGTAGGTCATCTTAGTTTCAAAATCCCATCATAAAAACACCATTGTGAATTGACAACTTTATTTCCTTATTTTTGGGCATTTTATTGTCCGAGCATCTATTTGTCGACAATGACAATGTTGAAAAACATCCCTCCTTTCCTTGAGGGCGAGTAGTTGTTATATTTAGTCAATAGTAATGTAATAGGGTTTCATATGATGCTTTACCTCATTTAATCTTTATGTCATTGCGTCTGTTGATCAAGGCTCATGAGAAACAAATGGAATTCCTCACTTTGTATTGATGCTCACACAGACATGAATACTCTAACTAGGAATATGTAGCGCCATCTACTTTTATTACGTAGTGAGCCTTCTCTTTGTATTGATCACGCTTATCAACGGTGTTTCAGTAAGTTATCCTTAGAGATCCTGGGGGGATCTGAAAGGTTCTGCGAAGAGAATGTGTTTCTGTATTTTTATAAAACTATGTTGTTAGGACGGATATCAATTTTGAGTTTGCATAAGCGGTTATTATCTAATTGTTAAAATAATTCATAGTGCAAATTTATTCATCGGAGTTGGCATTAAGAAGGATTTTATTGTTTATAAATCTGTTATACCATATATTTTGTCTGGTGAGCACCACCCTTTTTTATGTCAGTTATCATTTATCGTCTAGTATGATAATACAGGTAAGTATTAATATTTCCTTGAGTGTGTCGAGTTGCTTTGTTTCATTAACATTATATCACTTTATATTAACTTATATTCACCTTTATTCATTAGAAAACACAATCTTACTCTTAAGGATTATATTATAAAGTTTACATTCATACTCAAAGCTTATGAATGAAATGTTACCTTATTTGATTATGCCTTAGCTTCATTAACGTTCGGTTCTTGCTACTAGTCGAATATTGGAGTGTTGCATTCTTAACCATCTCTTCAATGGGGCAAACAGTTTCCATTAACAGGGCTTTCGTGATGAATTCTTCATACTTCCTTCATTTTTTTTCGTAGAAATGCAATAAAATTTATTATCTCTGAAGTTTGTCCAAAGGTTTTTCAAAAAAACTTGGAAATAAGCTCTGGATTTTCTCAAAATAGATCAAAATATCATGTTTAAGCAAATTATTTCATTAATATATATATATATATTCGCAAAATATATTTTTCTTCATTTGTCCTCTTTTATGGGCCTTATTTAACAATCATTTTACTCGACTTGAGTAATATTCATATCACTGACAACATGTTGTTAATCGCAACGTTTCGCCAAGTGATCCATCTTACTTTAAGGAGTCTTTTGGATGAGTATAATGAGTTCTACTGAGAGCCATTGCATACAAAGTGAGAATGGCACCCATCTCATAGGTGGAGAATATAAATGGGATTACAGATAAGTATATTCTTAAATAAATTATTATATAATTTCACATTTTATAATGTAAATATATGAAGTACCAAAATATCTAAGATTTAGAAAAAAGAAAAGTACAAATAATTTTCTTGTATATTTATGAAGCTATCATACTATTGTAAGTGTTAAAGTGATTTGGAATGATACGGAACGCTGTACCGTAGATTTTTTTGTCAGGTCGGTGTTCCGTTGAAAGAGAAGGACATAAGTAAACGGAACATGTTTCTGTATGACAATGAATTTCAACCATCACGCCATAACTATTTAGATGTATTTAAATTATTTGAAACTAAGGAAAATTAAATAAATGCAGAGATCCGACAAGAGCTTTGAACCCCTCTTTAACCCCCCCCCCCCTCTGGATGTTTGATACAGTATATGTTAAGCTATTGTGATGTTTAGATTAAATGTATATTTTTATCAATAAGGAATGTTACTAATTATATGTAAAGTGTTTTTTTCTCGCTGAACGAGATTTTAATGATCCGATATTTGAGAGATTAATCAAATTAATCTGTTCTACAACTATACACAAATGATGTCATGAATAAAAAAGTTGTATTTAATGGTTTCTTTTTTCCCTTATCAAGATTTTACTGATCCGATACTTGATAAATAATCAATTATACACAAATGAATGGAATACATAAAACACAAAAATGATATTGTAGTTAACCTTTTTGATTGGTCTACTCTAGGTACCGTGACATCATAGGTAGATTATTTACGTTATTCATCTTCTAAAATGTTTATTTTGACTACATCATAAAGTAACATCAGTTTAAGGACTCCTTTAGTCGCTGGAAAATGACTGCTCGATCCTTGATCCTTGTCAAAAGGGACATAGAAAGAGAGTCATATAGTCTCTTGATCGAATATTCAACTAATGGTCTCTATATAAAATACCGACATCTGGGAGCAAACGATAACCAACTTGGACGTCAGGGTAGAAATGTTCAAATTTATAATTGGAAGCTGATCGGAGCATAAGGATCGCGGATACGTACATTACGTAATAAATATTATTATGTTCGTCACTTTTTCAATTTTATTGGTTTTTTAGGAATGCCATTTATTGAGCTTGAACTATTTAACGAGCTGATGAAATTTTGACATTTTGATAAGTAAGTGGTTTGACCCATCTTCAATTGAGGTAATGACATTACCTATGACTGGGGATTGGTAAGACGAATAAATAAAGGTTTGCCTCAGTCTACATTTATGGTGATTAAATAAGTTTTAATATGCATATCAGCAGGCAGTGATCGATATTTGCCTTCACCAGGCGTGCCAATGAGTTTTCATGCATTTTTTTTATTCCACTCCACAATTCTTAACACATGATTCAAAATACAATATATCAACAACAGCTGTGTAATATATTGGCTTATATATATATCCAACAATTAACTGTATATTCATTTTAGTTTAAAATTCTTGTGTTTTTATTGATAAATTATAAAGAGCAAAAACAATCTAGAAGAAGGCAGTCGTCTAAAAAACTGTTAAATTCTTAAGTCTCTGGAAGAAGCTTTTTTAATTAGGTAAAGAGTGTTTTTTACATTTTAAACATATATTTTACTCATATCGGTAAAAGTAAGGAATATTCATTATATATCTTTGTAATTCATAATTATTCTTACAATTATAAATAATATAAACGTTAAAATACAATGCGCCGGCTCATCAGTTTGGTCGAGCAGATTTGTTCATCTATCATATTGAAATTACGCATATTCGATAGTCTAAAAAGGACATTATAATGCGTATTAGTATCTTAATTAATAACAATTCAATCCATTCACATGAAGAGAAAGTACTGGGGTCGTTAATTATATATTATTTAGGCTGATTACCCATTTCAAATTGGTTTGAAATTATTTTTTTGGGGTAAAAATTTAAACAGTTGCTGCAAATATAATATAAAATTGACGCAAAGTAACAGCAAATGAAACAATATTAAGTTTGTATCATTATGATGAATAACAAATATTGGTCAATGGAAAGAGATCCATATAGAAAAAAGAAAATAATGAAATAAAAAATCAATCACAATACAAAAAATGCAAGTACTTCATTAGTGTACAGCTAAATATTTCCGAAACATTTATAAATACATAAAATTAGTTTTTATTACTCATTCAGATATGACGTATTATTTTAGATGAATTTCAATCAATTGTTACCAGCAATGTATTTTAACCTATTTTCTTATGTCATTTTCATATTCTTGACAAAAAAAATTAAATTGTGTATTTTCTTTGGATATTTTTTCCTTTTACCATTTGTCCTAATATCGATAGAATTACGTCAAATAATTATTATGCCCTTTCTCTACGTTGGGTATGTACAAATAACTTTATTTATTAATCAATTTTAAAAGAAATCCCTAGTGATTTTTTCATAATAAATGAAAACCCGGAGAGTAGCAAAACATAATCCATTTATCTTATATATATATATATAAATTTAAATAAATATATATATATATATATACATATATATATATAGGGTGCGGCAACATAACTTCCTTTTTTCAGAAGGCAATAAAACAAGATGTATAAATCAGATTTTTTTAATTTTGTTTCATGATTTTATTACATATTTAAAGTTTTGTTTCACATAGTTTTGAAAATCATATCAGATAGGTGACGTCCCCCATTGTCCATACACTGTATATACCGATTTCGGGTGTTTGCCATGACCCTCACCAGCGTATCAGCGGGTATATTGGCAATTTCTTCTCTGATGCCCATCGATACCCTTGAAGTGTGTGCCGTTGCTCCATCCTGCTGAAACCAAATATCCTCTTGGTCCAATTTGTTAATTTGTGGAAGGAAAACTCCTCCAACATGTTGACATATCGCTCTGAACTTACTGTCACTGTTACCTAAACAGTATATACGGTATATACAGTGTATGGACAATGGGGGACGTCACCTATCTGATATGATTTTCAAACCTATGTGAAACAAAACTTTTAATATGTAATAAAATCATGAAACAAAATTAAAATCTTTCTGATTTATACATCTTGTTTTATTGCCTTCTGAAAAAAAGAAGTTATATTGCCGCACCCTGTATATATACTTCGTATAAACATACTCTGTTACTCATTAAAAAAATTGTATGAACTTATTAGGTATATCATTAAATTTAGATCCAATGAAATTGTTTATACTCTTCTAACAACAATTAATCAAATATATTTGTTTGAAAGAAACTGATAAAAAGCAGGGATGGGCACTATTCATTACTCCGCTAATCATACCTTGCATCGAACTCTATAACGAGATTATGATGGAAGTGTTTTGATCATATATTTTAAGGATATCGACTAACAATTTTCATTCAACGCCCATCAGCCTTGATGACAGCCTTCAACCAGCTGTTCTTAATGAAGCTTTTATCTAGACTGGCTCAAGGGTACTCAATGGCTGACATCAGGTGTTCCTTTATGTTGAGATGGATCCCCGTGAGAGAGAGTTCTTCAGGCACCCGACGACAGTATACTCCAACACAGACGGGTCAGGGCTGTACGGTGTCTTTGTAAATGAACCTTGTATCATTAACTTGAAGGAGTTCTTTTTTTTAGAAAATAATATTTCATATTTATTGGAATATTTTGTCATATTCACCGCATAATTCGATGTTTTTACTCCAGATTTGCCTATAAAAACATTTGTCGACTCAATCAAGGTCTTATTGATTTGAGTCTTTCCATGGATACAAATTTTGCTTGTGTTTGCACAGCCTTTCATCAAAAAATGTACCTGTAAAGAAAGATGATTTTTCGTCCAAACCATTCGAACCCCATTCAAGAAACAAACGACGTTCCTCAATTAATTGCGCCTTTCAAATAAAAATAATAATTTTGTTTTATTCTTTTTCCACATCCTCCCGCCTTTATTTTGAACTATTTTCTTCTCCTTTTTGCCACTTATCAAATAAACAAATCCATCTTCATCCTTTGTACAACACAAAGGTCATTGACGTACACATTCTTCACGTATAACGCTTTTTAAATAATAACGAAGTAACCCTTAGTACATACCAAAAAAAAACAGGCGCTTCCGTTGAATGTACATATGAAAAAAAGACTCATTAGATTCTTCCGGCCGCCATCTTTCAGCATGTGTATCATGAACTCTTTTATGAAGAAAAACCAGTGGCCAATCAGAGGAGGAAGCAAGCTCTCCTCCTCTATGCTTTGGTGCCATTATTACATAAATATACGTACAAAAAAACCCTGGTTGTTACGTGGATAGAAATAATCATAATTTGTAAATAACAATAAAAAAAGCACAAAAAATGTGTGATGATGAAAGTTAATGACTTATGTCATGACTTTAATGAACACGTACTACAAAGAGCAAAATACTAACGACGCCATATATAGCATTTCCACGCAAACAAAGTGTAATAAAAACGGAAGACCAATAATACATAGGGTATTTTTTGTGAGTCTTCAAGAAAGAGACACTTTGACAGGTAATAATGTATATATTATTAAGCATGGACACAAAAGATAGAGATTGTTGACCATTGTCCAACTCATTTTGTAGAGTATTGTGTTCTTTTTCTTACTTTATGTGTGAGCTTTTTTGTCCCTGCTCCAACAATTTGAAATGTAATTATTTAAAAATATTCTTTCAGACTCCAGAGTCAAATAATGTTTGCCAAGCTATCTTCCTATTCAATCTTGGACGATCTCCCTCTGTAATTTCTAGAGCAATCAATAGTGTTCTTTAATAAGCAAAAGCTCTTATAGCAATCATACTGTCAGTGGCGGTTGGATACGCGGCTTCGGACCTCCAGATCTTCTCACTCATCGATGGAAAGTTGGGCAAACAACATTCCTGATTTCCTCTTGTGCTCTCTTCCATATGGAAAAAATACTATAAAAAACTACAATGGAAATTCATTGATTTAAATAAGGGATTTTATAGTTTTGTTTTATTTCATGTTTCTCTATTTGGTAGTTATGTCACTAAACTTATCTCATATTTTAAACAAAATGTGTATTTATGTATTATTTCTTTACTCAGTAACATCATAAAACTTACATTGGTTTTATTTTATCAATTATTGGTATTTTTATCATTATTATTGTTAAACTTCACTCTTGATATAAAAATGAATTAAGATTGATAGGAAACGGTTTTGAGAATTACCTTGATACCTCAAATCAAAAGAAAAACTGTATATCAATGTACAGGTAATCTGTAATTTAATTTCTTAAAAGTACTTTAAGAAAACAAAAAGCTATAAAAGACAATAAGGCTAGATTTATATATATTGAGATTATAAAGCGATTATTTATGTTCATGTATATTTATTTTATTTCGGACAAGACGTGGTTTATATATACATATATATATATATACATTATAATAATAAAATATCTCCTCCTTTGAGGAGATATAAAGAAAACAATTTTAAAAGGAAAAAATCTCGCATTATTTTCCGGAAATCCCTGGGCATTATTGAAAATATATCATGTAAAAATAAAAAATTCTGAATGAAATAATAAATAACTTTGAAGTTGTGTAGAAAAATATTTGGTTGTAAATGTATCATACATTGCTTTTGAAGTCACATTTTTTAAAAATGTTTTGAATGTTCTCACATGTATGAACAAATTTATGCAAGATGAAAAGGGAAATGTAATTTGATATGACATATGCACTTTTCAAAGTTGTGTATGCTTTATTTTCCATAAGGCATCATAATATAAAAAGTAGTATGAAAAGGTATGTTTGTAACAATCGTTGTAATATCGGTAGAAATTTAATTTTGTGCACAATTTGAAAATACTTGATGATAATGGACGCCACATTAGTTTTAATTACTAAGTAATGCTTAAAAACTTTTTTTTGACACATATTAGGCTTCATGAAGATGCTATTTCTTATTACAAATTTAGTATAAAACGTATATTTTAGGAGTGATTAAGCTCTTTGAATTTAGTGATGTCATGATTTAGTTGAATTGCATTCGTAAGGCGTTATTTATCTATCCCTTGTGACTTTAACTCACAGCAAAGCCATGTATGACGTGCTCAGGGATCGTGATTGACTCTCCTTCTTAGTTTTAATTAAAGCGTTAAAGTAAAGTAGCGCGACAAGAAATGTAAACAAAAAAAATGATGGACAAACCGTAGTTTATTTTTTTAACAATAGGTGCCGCTTATCCATTTAACATTTCATTCAAATGTTAAATGGATAAGCGGCACCTATTGTTAAAAAAATAAACTACAGTTTGTCCATATTTTTTTTGTTTACATTTGTTATTATTTTGAAACAGCTGCTTCATCAAACACCCTCTAGCGCATATTAAAGAACTACGGTTGATCCATCTCCTTTTTGAAAAAAAGAAGGTTTTGTCCTGGTAGCGTCACTTTACTTTAACGCTTTAGTTTTAATTACTAAAATTTATTACTTTAGATAGTCATTATAGACATCATTTCTTTCTTCAAAATACATACATCCAACTATTTCATATGGGTTCGATTGGTGAGACATCATTCATGTTCCAAATTCAACTGGAGTTTTGTATACAAATAAAACCATTTATAGACTTATGCATACATTATGAAAGTAACTCAATTTAGCACTCAATCACTCGCTTACATATCAGAAGTCATTTAATATTTTTATAAAATCTGAAGTATTTGTGCGCTATAATAATATTACAATTATTACATTTAATCATGTGATTCATCACATTCACTAATATATAGGTTTTGTATGTCTTTTGTCCTATGGTTTGGATGAATTATGTGTTTAAATAACATATCATAAATGTATATAAATAAAGTAATGCCAACATAAATATTTGTTTAATGTATTTGTACAGGCTGATTCACTTAAATTGAGACTCACATATTACAAACTACATACAATCTTTGTATTAAATTTTACACAAATAATTTTTAAACAAAAATGATAGCACAATGTGTAATTTACAAAATGTATTTCATTAAATTTTCACATATCCTTCTTTGGCCTTCACTACAGCTTTGAACCTCCTCACGGTGGAGGCAACACAGGCAGGAATCTCTTCTCAGCTCAGACCATGACTGAGGGTGGCTTTTGCCTTCTGAAGAGAGTCCTCAGCTGCACGGGGATGTCTTCCTTTTTTCAAGATAAAACCCGGTCATTCTGACTGTTGTGGGTGGCCTGGACCGTGAAAATCTTTGTCTGAGGAAGAGATTCCTGCCTGTGTTGCCTCCACCATGAGGAGGTTCAAAGCTGTAGTGAAGTCCAAAGGAGGATATGTGAAAATTTATTGAAATACATTTTGTAAATTACACATTGTGCTATCATTTTTGTTTAAAAATTATTTATGTAAAATTTAATACAAAGATTGTAGTTTGTAATATGTGAGTCTCAATTTAAGTGAATCACCCTGTATATATATGTATTTATACCTTTAATGACGTCACTGCATCAGACTCGTAGATGCCTCCATATAGGAATCTTGGTTGTTAATTGAGAGAAAGATGATTATTAATATATGTACTTATATACAGTTACACCAATTATATCTTAGATGTAGCCCCTTTGTTAGAATTCCCCCCAAAAAAACCACTTTTTTAGTTCTTTTACATATACCCAGCGATTCTGGTTCATTTTGTGATGATAAAAACGATTACCTAAATTAAAATTTCTAGCATTGTTAGAAATCGGACGTCACTGGGTTCAAAGGTTTCGTTATGAAGTAAAACTTTTTTGTTATTACTTATTTTGAAAAAAAATAGTTTTACCAAACTTAGCTATGATCAATTTATGACTGTAGATTTTTTTGCAAATTTTCGTCAAATAATATTTAGTACCAATAAATGAACATAAGTGCTGACGCACCAACCATTTTTTAAATAACAGCTCCTACTAGGGTTCTTTATAGTTTCAAGAAGGAAAAAGAAAAAGAGGGTACTCATGTTGATGTTTTTAAGTTATCTTTTAAATACGATTTTAAAACGACTAATGATAGTAGATTTTCCCCATCGAATCCCAATATACTCCCTCTGAATCCCTCTCATCAGTATTGATACCAATTCTTTTAATTTTTGTTTTTCTCAAAATACAGTTTTTCAATGGAAATGTCATTATGGTAATCTCGTGAATTCGCCAATATACATTTTGTTCAACATATATTATATATTATTATTATAAAAATATATATATATGTAATATATATATATATATATATGCTCATATATGACAATCAAAAAATTATGGATTGAACTATGAATTCCGTAAATGAATCTAACGGGCGTCATAACCAGACGATTCCATCAGCTCAATCATAGAGCTTGTAGCGTTGACACGATTGAAACACCTTTGGGTTGCGTGAGGAAACGCACGGCGTGAAAGCTCAACAGACTGAAGAATGTTCTGACGCTGTTTCTCGCTCTTGGTCAGCACTTTAGTAAAGTCAGACCCAAACTTGACAGCCCTCTCTGCCGCGTCATTGACAACTTGAAGAAAGGTGACGATGCCGCTTAACTCAATAAATGTTGAATCAGAAGCCCATTGTTCGACCGGAAGATCCAATAAGGTTGGATGGGTGTTTGTAAGCTGAAGGTAGAAACACTCAATGAGATATAGGTGGTGGCATTTGGTATAAAAATTATTATTATTCTTTGGTAACTTAATCATAGCCTATTACAATTATCAAAGGAATGTTTACCTGGCTAAGATTTCAAGTTTCACTGTCAACGAAGTCTTCAAGATTGCTCTCAGGAGAAATCTTCGGTAGGTTTGGTTTACCCGTCGGAACTTCACAAGCTGCGTTCTCCGGCATAATCATTGCGTCGGCAATCTTTCTTTTGGAAACATCTTCAACGAGGTTGGAAAACAGTGCGTAGAAGACATTCCGACCGGTGAGGTACCAAGTGTGACGGTGGAGTGTATTGTATTTAAAAGATAACTTAAAAACATCAACATGAGTACCCTCTTTTTCTTTTTCCTTCTTGAAACTATAAAGAACCCTAGTAGGAGCTGTTATTTAAAAAATGGTTGGTGCGTCAGCACTTATGTTCATTTATTGGCACTAAATATTATTTGACGAAAATTTGCAAAAAAATCCAAAGTCATAAGTTGATCATAGCTAAATGTAGTAAAGCATTTTTTTCAAAATAAGTGATAACAAAAAAGTTTTGCTTCATAACGAAACCTTTGAGCCCATTGACGTCCGAATTCTAACAATGCTATAATTTTTTAATTTAAATACTCGTTTTCAGCATCAAAAATGAACCAGAATCGCTGGTTGTATGTAAAAGAAATAAAAAAGTGGTTTTATTTTGGGAGGTCTACTCTTTGTACATATTTTGTTGTCCTATTTGTTATCTGCTATCAATATTATTCGATATCATATTCGAAAGTGAATACCTAAAGCCCTAGACAAAGATTAAAAAAGCACATTTCTCTAAACGTAGTCACTATGCGTCTTGAAGAGATTTATGTAAAATGAAAATGATTGAGGTTTCGATTGGGACTTGTTATAGCTACTGAGAGAGGCATGCACGATTTCAAGTGATTGGAGGGCGAAAAAGACCCGTGCAGAACTTTTAATTTTGCAACTTTCAAATTCTATGTCAAAATTGTAAATTCAATATTCGACACACGGAATAACAAGTGTGGTTCCTTCTTGTAGATAATTGCATATTTTATTTATATGCATGTATAAAAACCACAAGAAGCTGGAGTTCAATTAATAACATAAAACCATATAATAAGTGCTTAATTGTAAATCAATCTTATGATAAACAAATTTTGGCTATAGATTTAAGAAACAAAATTAAAGCTATATTTATAGATAAAGTAATTATTTTCTTATAAATATGCTTCTTTATAATTTTACAACAAAATGTAATTTGATTCAAAACTCTTTGTGAAATTACCCCTTATGTTTAGATAAGTTTTTTTTTATAGTTATAAATTACATTTCATTCATACAACATTTTTGTAAATAGAAAAGTGGTAGGGGACAAATGGTCAATATATAAAGTTTAAAACACGAAAAATGCTTTAAAAAAATAAAACTTGGATTCAATTTTTTCATAAAATATATAAATGTTTATTAATAATTGATTCGGTCTAGGAGGGAGATGTATCTTTCCACCAACTTGTCCAGTCCTATAGGGAGAGGGTTCCCCTTGACCCGCGAGGCGTACAGAATTCCTTGAACCTTGGAAATTATGGACTCTATTTGAAAAGCGTTCTCATAACTGGAGGACGTTGATATTAGCCAGTCTGGGGGTTCAAGGTGTTCACCGTATGCCCTTTGTATTTTTTCCTCTACTGACTTAACAACAGGGATAATGATTGGGCAGAAATAGAAAAAGTAGAACGAGGTCTCCTTCTCTTTCCCACACCAGTGGCATAGTTGATCTTCTGAATGGATCTTCGATTTACTCATGAAGAGAGATGAAGTTGCCAGCCTGTATCGGAGCCATTTCTGTCTTGAATCTGAGAAGGGATTCTTCATTATGATTTGAGGACATAACGAGGACACATTCCTGCTTTCATCGAGCTTATGGAGTCTTCGTTTTACAATTTCCGAAGGCGGTTTTTGCTCAACATTTTATGATATGCTCGGCGAACATCTTGATTTTTAAGATTGGATAAGCCGATGTAAAAAGGGATGGGTGGGCCAAACGGAATTTCAGGCTCTGGTCGGTCTTTTATTATTTTTTTCACCCTAAAGTCCAGGATGAAGTTTTTTGTTTTTTCCTCGTTTCTGTGGAATTGACCAACCGAGGTAAGGTGACAGTCTTTGAGAAATTCCGTACGACTAAGTAGTCTAGGGTTTTCGTTTAATGGCTCATCTGAACCCAAAAGAGGAAGGCACCCCTCTATGACTGACTTCCACGATTGTTTCATTTTTTTCCAGTAAGAGCCACACAGAGGCAGAACTTTAAAGAGTTCTGTAGGTCCCACATGGATTCTTTCTGAAAAATGGTGTCCTGTGTTATTTAAAAATATTTTTTTAATTATTAAAGACCAGAAGTCATGATTTGTGAAAAGCCTCTTCATCCATGAGAGATTCAATGCTTTCCACATACATTCCACGTTTAGAGCGTTTAGTCCCCATTGTGACGTTTTGGTGTCTATTCTACTCTGGGAAACGTATGGCCTTGAGTTTCCCCAAATTAACCCTGATCTTATACTGTAAATATCACGGCACAGATCCTTTGAAAATAGAATATATCTCAGAATATGCCAAATTTTTGGATTAATTGCTGAGTTCCATGCTATTAGTCTTTCAAAACGAGAGAGGGGAATACTTTTGTAAAAAGTTACACTTTTTTGTAGTGTTTCTAAGATCCTTGTCATATTTATCTTATCCGCGATGCTTGAAGAAGAAGCAACGTCGATCCCAAGAATTGACGCTGAGTCGACAAAAGCAAAATCATTCAGGAAGGGTTTACACTCGTTTCCGCAATTTGTCACTATTTGGGTCTTTGTGACATTGATAGAGAGTTTAGATAAGTTAAAAACTTTTCACAAACTCAATTAAGGCTTATGAGGTAAGCTAGTTTTAATACCTCACATATTTTTGTAGTTTTGCAAACTTATTTTCAACACTTTTATAAGCCGTTAAGCTATTTTTTAATACCCAGAAAGTGCTTAAAACAGGTAACTTTCATACTTATGCATTATACACACATACATAGACGTTATTTGTTTTTCCACGGTCGCTTGCAGATTAAAACCAACATAATACATATTGACACCTTATTTTTTCAGTATACCTTTTTTATTTTAGTTAATTCTTATTTCATTCATGAACCTACATTACTACGTAACACATCCATATATATTTATTGTAAAAGATAGCTGAACAAACTACTTTTTTGGACCATATTTCGTCTAAAATGACAAGACTTGTATATAATCTTTCAGAAAATCGAATAATCGTTAATCATCAGAAATATGTTATTCGACGAAGAATGAATGAATTATATATATCACAAGAATTATTTTGGTACACAGTGAAATTCTTCCAAACGCGGACATTGAATTTTCGAACCATTTTTGAGAATTGGATCCTTATCAGACAAATAATAATCGATTCTTTTAGTATTATATACTTCACATAAAGTAAATAGAAGTGGTTGCCACGAGCGATAAAAAGAGCAATATATCATAGTTATCCCTGATGTCAAGCTTTATATGGTTTCTCACCCAGTTTCAAAAAGTAATAGATTATCACGTATTATCTCCATAACACTCCTATTAGGAAGTTTGTTAGAGAGAACAAGAAATATATGTATGAAAATACAATAGACCAACATTAAGTACAGTAAAATATTTTATCGGTCGCTGAAGATTTCAAATGGTCCTATGGATCTGACTTAGTGAGATATATTCCATAATGTTAACCTCTTCTTGCGAGCGTTCACACCAAACTCAAGTTCGAATAGCTTAAATGCCAAGAACCATGTATTTTGTCAGTTTGGAAGTATTATTTTTTATTTTGTCCGCTTTACAATACTTCTATGTTTTGTTCGATAACTATAATTTTATGCTTTCTTTATTTTATTCATTTAGAGTAGTTGTAGATAACACTACATATAAGTAACCATTTTATATTAAAATTAATACTCTAAACATTAGTTAAAATTCCTACAAGATATTAAACAAATAAAATAAATGAACCAACAAAAATTAAACAAGCAATAAAAGTCATATAAATTTGTAAGCTAATATCAGAATAACAATATATTTTATTCTAAAAAATTAACTTTAAAATATCTATTTCTTAAAACGTTTTTATGCATTCGTAAAAACCAGTGTTGAAACGTCTTGTATTCTATTTAGAGATAATATTTATTATGTTTCCCCATATATTTCCATGATGAGCAATCAAAGTTTAGAATTTTGATGCCCAAGGCCGAATATTTTGCTACTGACGAAATAAGAATTTCTTCCCCTTCGACCGGTATCACGTACGCCAGTTTTTCTGTGATTCGGCTTTTGTAACATTTGATGTTAATCCAAACAAACTACGGGCGTAATAAACATTTCACCTATGTTGGCAATGTTGCAGGTAATTACTTTCCTTAGAAAACGAAGACCTCGCGAGAATGACGGTACTAAGTAATTTTCCATAATCCTTGCATGGGGCTTTGAAGAATATAACGCGAATCGAAATTTGCAACTGAACCATGAATTGGGATCCTAATTTTTTTTTCAAAGAGGACATTATTCATTTCCCCAAGAACATGGAAGGTTGAGCTTTGTAATAAACCTATTACATATTGTTTTGTAGATGTTATTTTCTAGGGCGTTAAAGACAAAACTAATTTTTCACTATAATGATAATTTTGACATGGCAGACTATTTATTGTTTGATTTGATTAAGATATATTTTATTTTATTTATTGTTCATTTAATAGAATATTTAAAAAACCTTCCTAAAACGAATAATATATAACATATAATATATCTGGAAACGACCAGGACAACTTTTTTCGCCGGGACCCGGGCCAGGACTTTAAATTTTTAAAATCTAATCTAAATCTAATGAACATCTAAAATTATGGAAGGTTGAGCTTCGTAATAAACCTATTACACGATGTTTTTTAGATGTTATTTTTTAGAGTCTTATAGAGAAAACTAATTTTTTTCTACAATATTAATTTTGATATGGCACACTATTTCCATTTTAACTTAGTTAATATATTTATATTTCATATAATAAAATATTAAAAAACCTTCCTAAAGCGAATATATATATATATATATATATATATATATATATATATATATATATATATATATATATATATATATATATATATATATATATACGACCAGGACACCTCTTTTCGCCGGGACCCGGACCGGGACTTAAATTTTTCAATCTGGGCCAGGCAAAAACTGGGCCGGGACTTAATACATATTTCTTCGACATTCTGAAGTGGGGACGTTTTTTTAGAAAATAATTTCCCAAAAAATAAGTGACGCCGTTTTTTTAGAAAAGAATTTCCCAAAAAAAAGTGACGCCGTTTTTTTTTAAAATATTTCCTTAAAAAAAGTGACGACGGTTTTTTTAGAAAAGAGTCCCAAAGAAAAAAAAAATGCAGAAAAGTGATGATATTTTTTTTAGGAAAGGATATTTTGAAAAATTCCTTTAACAAAAAAAATGTTGGATGACAACGAGATATTTAAAAAATATTATCAAAAAACAGCCGGTACCCAGTCGTTTCCTAATATATATATATATATATATATATATATCATATGATATATATATATATATATATATATATATATTATATGATAAATAGACCTTTTGCCCCATTAAAAGATTCTTTTCCAAATGAAAAAAACTACTATTCTGAAGGGTGGTATGAAGAATGTCATAATGGATCTATTGATTGAGTGACCATGATTATGTTAATAGAGGCTAATAAATAAAGGGTAAGGGATGCCAACATCATTATCGTCAACTTAAAATTGATAAGTGGTTATAAGAAATGGGTCAGTGATTTTAGGATGAGAGGTCTTTGAACACATGGCATGAAATAAGGTCCTTCTATTTTGTCGATCAAAGAAGAGATATTAACCTGTTTATATAACACATACCATCAGTTCATTTGATGTGTATACCTTTTTATGATTTATGATATGACATATAATACAAACTGAGCTCCTATATCAATATGAAAAATATATTTCCTTTTAGACCAAAGCATACAAAAAAGCATTCAAAAATATGATTTTTGCCTATTTGGTTCAATAAAATTATATCCGACTGGATATAACTGAGCATATACAATTTATGAAACCTAGGATCTTATCAATTAGCTTGCCAAAACGGACATTCCCCTATCAGGATTCGAACCAATGCCCTCAACATTGATTGTGGAACACGTCTTAACGCACTGAGCTATCGCACTCCCTTATCCTGAAATGTTAATTCCAATGTATAATGAATTATTGTTTGTTTTACTGCCCTACTCCAAATATGAGTCGTATTTATTATGTTTTTCGTTTGTTAGTTGTACCTAATATATCAACAGAAACATATTATCCAATTAATTGAGGGAGAGTGATAGCTCAATAGGAGCGTGCTCGAGACTATATGTCAAAGGCGCAAGTTCGACTCCCGAGACAATCAATCATTTTGCTATTAATAAGATCCTAGGACTGATGTAATAATTTTAAAGTTTTAATACTTATTTATATCCACATAGATCAAACTCTATCATACCAAATAGGCAAATAAGGCAAAAACACAAAAACAAATGAGAGATCATAAAGCCAATAACTTGTTTTATGTGTTTCTACTGAAATATTATCTGCTGTGGCTGATTGTTATAGATATATATATATATATATATATATATATTATATATATATATATATATATATATAATATTTAGGGTAGTTCTTATTTTTCAAAAGTTTGAAATGTTAGCAACATTGTGGATTTTCTGTTTCTTGGTGACAAAATCGGTCAACATTACGAGGTCGCGCAACGAGGTCAAAGTTTTAAAAATTTAGTAAAAATATAGTTTTCTGCAAATTTCTTCAAAATGGTGGACGTTACAGACTTCAATAATAATTATTAATTTAAAGGAAATCTAATTTATTACCAGACGTATGTTTGATGTTTTTTAAGAAAACAAAGATTTCAGTAAAAACAAAGAAAAAAATGGAGTGTGTATTGTTAGCTTATTTCATAGCTTTTTTGTATCAATCAACTTCACTCGCCTGTAGAAGATGACTTGTTCGCTTCAGAGTAAAATAGTACTTTTAAGTTTAGTAAAACTTTAGATGATAAATCCAAAAATGACCTTGGTTGTATTCTATCAATTCAGAATTCAGTACAATCTGAGTTTACATCATATGATTCAGAGCCTGTATTGACCTATAAGAAATCGATTATGAAAAAAATAAATAATAATGTGTTTCTTAGATTTGCGTCAAGGTATCCTCTCAAAATTTTACTTTGTCTCTGACGCATTTATAATCCATTATATGCGTCATTTTGTACGCGAGATAGGCTTTTTTAATGTACATATAACTCTCTACTTATTAAATTGACATGAATTAGTATACCAAAATATTAAAGCTGGTTAACCAAGCTTTCATTTGATATGTTTGGTGTTCTAAAAATCGCTATACTTTAAGAGATATAAGCAAATACATTTTTGCACTTACTCTCCCCCAAAAATTGAACTTCTGATATGAGAATATACAATTACCATTTGGTAACTGCTATTAGTGTTACCTGAATAAAAGAAAAAAGAAGGGTGAGAAGTGAGGCAAAATACTCTCTCCCTTCTCTTTCTATCCAGGTAACACTATATATATATATATATAGTACTATATTATAATATTAATATTAATCTAATATAATACTCAGCTGTGGCACTAATTATAAAGACCCAACACAGGGACTTTTTCCCACAACGCAATTGGTTGAAAGAAGAGGAGTGCAAATAGTAATAAAAAAGCAGTTGATATTATGAAATGATGGATCAATTCATGCGTGGCTGTCGAGATGAGAGCATCAACAAGGAGCTAAGGATTTCATTCATTATCAATAATGAAACGACTTTGGACACTTATTGAAAAAAATAATGTTTATTTTGTTTCATGATCCAGGACAATATACAAATTGCATTTTGACGATAAATTGGGTAAAAAGAAGAAAAAATAAGGCTCACCAACCAAAAAACCTCTCAAGGTTGGGAGTGCAGGTTCGAATACTCCCGAGAGGGGGATGGTCATATTTGGTCTACCTCATGGATAAAATCCTAGGTTCGATAGACTAATTTAATGCTTATTTATATCTGTTGGATGCAATTCTATAAATCCATATAGGCAAAAAAAAAACGAGATGATGGGCGTACTTTGGATCATAACCCATCAAAGCATATTAACTCATTGAGTTCGCAATTAATACAAGATCCTTCAAACTGGAGAAACTCCTTTATCCGTAGAAGGAGAGAGAATCAAGAAGAAAACACAAGTATACCTCCTATTGGACTATTCAATAGATGATGCCAAAAACTTATACATTTCTTGGAAGTTATTTAAGTAGGTAGCTCTCTGAATAGTAAATGTATATTTTTCTTCTTATTTTCCTTGAAACTATACATGGGAACATGTATGTAGCATGTCTATATGAAAGGGCGGGAAGTATAATTTGAAGGGATGACGTCATGGTTTATATATGAAATATGTATTTATGTTTCTCACAAATATGAATTATGAGTAGGTTTTCTCCATGGAGGTTTGAATAAATAGAGTGCCAATACATAAAAGAGGGAGGGGGAATTGAAGGTGATGTTTCATGCCGAGAGGATCAAATTATGGGATGAGACTCATATCCTTGTTTTGATCCTTTCATTTTCTTTGAAACCATGCCAACTGTGCTAGCTTTTGTAGTCTTCTTCCTATGCGCATTAATAGATTTATATCTCTATGGGTTTCTCCATCAATCGCGCAAATATGGTAGCGTTCAGTATATAGAAGATAGGCGGGAAATATAAATGAGTAGAAATGACATCATAACATAAAGTTTTTTTTTACGTGGAAATAGAAAACAAAGAGCGCTTGCAACATATATACAGAAGAAATGGACGCTGAAGTTTACATTTACGCTAACAAGAGGATAGCAATATAACATAGTCTTGTATTTTGAGTACTTACAATTATTTTATATAGTTTTATTGGACCCTATTTTAATAATACCATAAAAACATAAGCTTTAAACCTTACAACTTTATTTAAAAATAAGTTTTATGTGAGGGCCATTCATTCTTTTCATGTTCTCATTTTCTTTATTACCATGAAAACTATGTAAGGTTCAATATTCTCTTCTAAAAAACACTCTATAGATTAATATCTCCATGGTATTGCATTTGTATTTTCTGCAAAAAGGAAACAACTGATCACACCTTTTGGATATGTTTCCAAACTAAGAATTTAATTAAAAAATCATCAGTAATAAATTGGCAAATCAAAATTGAATAGCAATTTTTACAGTTTTTTTAATAAGTCAATTACTTTATAAGGTAACCACATTCTTAACTTTTGTTTATTTTCTATATTTTAAGTACACTTCCATGTTTTTTTGCATAATATATTAATTACTCTGCGTTGTCCTTCATTATTAACTTTAAATATGTAGCTGTATATCGTATAAAGTTTGCCTTGTGGCAAAGAAAAATATCTTTATGGTTTTCCCTTGCAATACGAAAATAGGCGGGAAATATAAATATGACGAATGACGTCAGAATTTCTTTTTTATAATAATACTTTTGCTCTAACTAATGGCAATAATAATAATAGCAATAATTATTATTTTAATGAGGAGAAGAGGATGATGATGTAAAAATAAATTATTAAAGATGAGTCCATCGTGTTCTCCTGCTTGTGTATGTGTTTATGCGCAAGTCCGTTGCCCATAGAGGGAATACCGTTTGTAGATAACTAACTCAGCAACTGCTGATATTATGTAACTTACGGCTTCTTCTTCGTCTTCAATCTGGTGGAATGATAGCATGCATAATTGAGAGGAGATTCTTATTATTACTATAAAGTCCCGGTGGATCCATGGACTGACCCTCCC
This sequence comes from Caligus rogercresseyi, assembly GCA_013387185.1. NCBI lineage: Eukaryota > Metazoa > Arthropoda > Copepoda > Siphonostomatoida > Caligidae > Caligus > Caligus rogercresseyi. The sequence continues at coordinate 35,665,585 of CP045890.1, forward strand.
CCAAATAAATTCACTACTCCCCGCACCCAGGTCCTCATATTATCGTAGTTGTTTTTTCTCTTGAAAAACAACTACAAGAATAATAGTCAAAGTAGTAATAATAATAATAATTGTTTTTATTATTATTATTGCCATTACTTTAAATAACCCTTTTAAAACAATGCCAGAGAGATTTCCATGCCCTCTTTGATGGTCCTCAGCTCTTAAGATCTCTTTTTTTTCTTCCTAGAAGCCTAAAACGTTCATTATATCAAGTCCGAAGTGGTATTTATTCTTTCTTCGTAACATATTATCTCATGAGCTTGTGTCCTCTTCCTATATTAGTCTTGTTTCTTCTTAACATCTTATCTCAATCTTGGGTCCTCCTCCAAATTTATTCTTGTTCCCTTCCTTTATACAAATAAAATCTTCCATCACTCAGTCTCTAATTCTGGGTAATAGTGTTCTGGGTAACTTAATAAAAAAAATCAGCAATAGTTTTATGAAAGCGTGCTCGACTATAGAGTCGAGGTTTGACTCCTTGAGAGGGGAAGGCCGACTTTGACCAACTTCATTCATAGGATCTTAGGTTCAATGGATTAATTTTTATGCTAAAATGTTTCTTCATATCCACATGGATACTGACATTCCATCGAATCCAATAGGCAAAAAAAAGGATTTTTTCCATTGGTAATACTGCTTTCTTCCTTTTTTATGTATAATAGTCAAAGGAGCAATCATAAGCCCTCCGAAAATGTTGCGTTTTATGGCATGTAGAATTAGTTTTACTTTACAGAATAGAGTGCATCTCGAACAGACGTGTCCTCTTCTCTCTTACAAAATCACTCAGTACAAATAACTTTCGCTCAAGATGCCTAAGGGATCAACCTTCAACGAGCTCGCCGATGTTTGTCGGTAAGAAGGAAGCCTCCCGTGCCGAGTGCATCAAGCTTCTCTGGGCTTACCTCAAGGTGCACAACTTTCAAGATCCCAACAACAAGCATTACTTCACCCCGTACAAGAAGATGTCCAAGATCTTCGGTGAGGACCGAATCTGTGCTTTCGGTATGGCCAAGTTCCTCAAGGATCACCTCTTAGACTAGCAGCACACCAAAGAAGAAACTCTGGCCTCCTAATTATATATTTTTTTATAATATTGTACCAGATTAACCAAACCTCTCCATACTCATGGAGGGATTCTCAACCCACCCACCCCTTATTCCCTCAAAGGTATGACCATTTTCTCTATTTTATTAATAAATATTACATTGTAATACAAACCACGTAAATCTATAAAAATAATATAGCATTTATTACTCAAAGTGTTTTAATGATTGTAAACCTAAATAATAACGATAAGAAGTCACGTATCTGTCGTTTCCTTTAAACATATAAAATATTTTTAGGGTGGACATTTAAAAAATATGATTTTTTTACTTGTTCATATTATATATTTGTATTGAAGGACGTCCAGGAGACTCTTCAATCTCACTTAATCTAGAAACCTTGGCAGAGGGCCAAATATATTTTTCCAATCTCGCTAATTATCTCACTAAATGATGCTTTTCGATCATTTACAAATGCATAATTTGAAGGGAAAAAAGGGGATTCATGACTCAAGGAATTTATAGATTGTCATTAATGACGCAAAATTTGTATAAAATGTTTTAATACAAATTACAATATAAAAGATACATGATCAAAGAACGCAGTAAGTTAATAAAAGCTTATAAAGCATACTTATATCTAAATTAATATTTGGAAGGTCTTATGTCGTCTACTCAGCAGAATTTGTGTGCCCTTGTGAGCCATCGAGGCCTAACTTTATCAAAATACTGCTTAAAGAGGGAAGTCTCCTTTAAAAAATGTGGCCTAAGATATCTTATTATATTCTGATATTTCATATGGCCGGAAAATTGTCTTCCTTCTAATTGGTATTCAAGGTTGTTTTAAAGTGATGAAATGCTCAAAAAAAATGTGCTGCTTATAAAAGTTGAATCCCAAACCATTATTTTATATTATCATTATTATTGTTTTTGTTCTTATT
>CP045890.1:35667710-35700282 GCA_013387185.1 Caligus rogercresseyi
AATGTGATGTGAAATTTAGCAGGAGCATGGCTGCTTCTTTTGTCCACCCTCTCCCTCCCTTTCTTCTAGTCTTTTACGCTTCAGTTGTATCTCAAATGCTCAGTCAACAATACGTTAAATAAAGCCTTACTACCGGTCATCTGAGTGTTTATTTCACTTCAGTTTATTTAACGTATTGTATCATGGACAAATTCTTGAAGCCAGTGTGTCTTGATGCCGACCCCGGCACCCAAATAGGGTCCAAGCAATGGACGCATTGGATCGCTACATTTGAAAACTTTCTCAAGAGTACCTCGGACCTAAAGGACACTGATGCTTCAATAAAACTGAACATTTTAATCAACCATGTAAGTGCTTCAATATATGAATACATCTCAGAAGCGGCTACGTATGAGGACGCCGTTAAGATACTGGATTCCATCTTTAATAAGAAGAAAAGTGAGGTCTTTGCTCGCCACCTACTATCATCGAAAAAGCAGGAGGAAGGGGAATCTCTAGAAGAGTTTTTACAGTCTCTGAAATTATTAAGTAAGGACTGCAACTTTAAAGCCGCTTCGTCAGACCAGATTAGAAATGATTCTTTGAGGGATTCTTTTATCAGTGGATTAAGGTCCAGTTCGATCCGTCAAAGATTACTTGAAAATTATACCCTAACACTTGAGTCTGCTTTTGATCAGGCAAGGGCAATGGAGATGGCTGAGCTTCAAGCAAGTTCATACGCTCAGGCGTATTCACCCCCTGTAAATACTGTACATGAAAAGGAAACAAATCCCCCTCCTCTAGAAGAAGAAAAAGCGTGCGCGTTCACTCGGAGTAGATGTTTCTTCTGCGGATACGCTTTTCATCAGAGGGCACAGTGCCCTGCGCGTAATGTCACCTGCAGAAAATGTGAAAAGAAGGGTCACTATAGTCGAGCCTGTAAGGCTCGAGGAATTGATAGAGCTTTATCTGTCATAGCTACTACTACTATCAAGAAACCAGGATTTATTAGTGGACCTCCGTATTGCCTTAGAAGAGCTTCAATTAAAATAATTCTTAATGAAGTGCCTATTGATGCTCTTGTTGACACAGGTAGCTCAAAATCTTTTCTAAATCATGACCTGATAAAAAAATATGGTTGGAATGTTTTCCCGGAAAGTAGTCCCGTCTCAATGGCATCTACTGACTTAACCTCTTCTACCCTTGGAAAATGCGAGGTAATTATAAAAATAGGGGAAACTAATTATACTCCTCTTAAGATATCTATTCTGGAGAATCTTTGTTGTGGGGTGCTTCTGGGTCAAGATTTCCTATCTCTACACTCTCATGTCCGGATTACCTTTGGAGGAATGTTACCGGCCTTGGAGGTTGCTCATACCGACGTTACATCTACATGTGCTCTCGCCTCCATAGGAGGAGTGCCTTCACCGAGACTATTCTCAAATCTACTTCCCGATTGCAAACCGATCGCTACAAAATCAAGACGTCATTCGAGAGAAGATGAAGAGTTCATCGACACGGAGGTGAAAAGAATGTTACTGGAGGACATAATTGAGCCTTGCAGATCCCCATGGAGAGCCCAAGTCGTTGTAGTGACGAACTCAAATAAAAAGAGGTTAGTGATTGATTATTCTCAGACTATAAATAAATTCACACTCTTAGACGCTTACCCTCTACCTAGAATTAATGATTTAATTTCAAAAGTCGCCGAAAATAGGGTATTTAGCACTGTAGATCTCAAAAGTGCTTATCATCAGGTAGAGATTCTCGAAGATGAAAGGTTTTATACCGCATTTGAGGCTTGTGGTAAACTATTTCAATTCAAAAGAATACCTTTTGGCGTAACTAATGGAGTGGCTAGTTTTCAACGAATCATTGATTTTATTATCGAAAAGGAAAACCTGAAAAATACTTTCGCCTATATAGATGATGTCACTATTTGTGGAAAAGATTTAGCCGAACATGAAATGAACCTAAACAAATTTATGGATGCTGCCAAGAAATACAGACTCACCATCAACGAAAACAAGAGCAAGTTCAGATTAACGAATATTAAATTGCTTGGCTGTGAAATTGCCCACGGAACTCTCAAGCCAGATCCTGATAGAATGAAATCCCTTTTAGATATGCCCTTACCTAAAGATAAAAAGTCTCTTAAACGGGCTTTAGGCATGTTTTCACACTACTCCAAGTGGATACCGAGATTTTCTTATAAGATAAAACCTTTCTCTAATATAAGTAATTTTCCTTTAGGCTCACAAGCAGAAGAACATTTTGAAAATTTGAAGAAGGAAATATCAAGGTCTACTATGACTGTGGTAGACCTATCAATGCCAATGACGGTAGAGACTGACGCCTCGGAGCATGCGATTGGAGCGACCCTAGGACAAGAAGGAAGACCTGTTGCCTTTTATTCACGAACCCTTTCGCCTAGTGAAAAACGACACCCCTCCGTGGAAAAGGAAGCCTATGCAATTGTCGAATCTATTCGTAAGTGGAGACATTTCCTTCTTGGTCGTCATTTTACCCTTATAACGGATCAGGAGTCTGTATCATACGTTTTTAACCAACGGCATACATGCAAAATCAAAAACGAAAAAATAATGAGATGGAGGTTAGAACTGTCATGCTTTAGCTATACAATTATTCACCGACCAGGTAAAGCAAACGTAGTCGCTGATGGCTTATCGCGCGTTTGTGGATCAACTCATAGTGCAGGTCAACTACTTCAACTTCATAAGGATCTGTGTCATCCAGGAATCAGAAGATTCTTTCACTTTATCAAGAGCAAAAATTTGCCTTTTTCCATTGATGAGGTTAGAAAAGCTATTTTTAGCTGTAAGGAGTGTAGAGAACTTAAACCTCTCTTTTTCAAACCTTCTAATGAACCGCTTATTAAAGCAACAAAACCAATGGAAAGACTAAGTCTTGACTTTAAGGGTCCACTCCCATCATGCTCAAGGAACAAATATCTCTTGACCATGGTGGATGAATATTCCAGATTCCCTTTTGCGTACCCATGTCCTGATGTTTCATCTCAAAGTGTCATACGTGGACTACTTGAGGTGTTTTCTATTTTTGGATTACCTAGCCTTGTACACACTGACAGAGGGAAAGGATTTATGTCGAAGGAATTAAGTGAATTCCTTCATAAAAAAGGAGTTGCAATAAGTCATTCAACACCCTATAACCCATCGGGCAATGGGCAGATAGAAAAATATAACGGAGTAATTTGGAAAACAGTTCAGTTAGCTCTTAAAACTAATGGAGCCGACATCAGTAGTTGGGAATCTGTACTCCATGATGCATTGCACTCTATCCGTTCACTACTATGCACTTCAACTAATGAAACTCCTCATGAACGCATGTTCCGTCACGATAGAAAAACAACTAATGGAGTTTCATTGCCAACTTGGCTCACAACACCAGGGCCGGTTCTGGTAAAAAGACATGTGAGGACTTCTAAGAGTGATCCTCTAGTCGATGAAGCAGAGCTTATGGAAGTTAACCCTCATTATGCCCATGTGAGATTCCCTAATGGGAGGGAGTCAACAGTTTCCTTGAAGCATTTGGCACCCATTGGGGGCAATCCTTGTCCTGAGAGCATAATACCACTTGAAACACCAGAGAGTGATATATCAATCCCTCTTGCAGATACTCAAGAACTTCAGGATACCCCCAATCCCACAACTGAGCTCCCTGGAGTGGATTCATCGGAGGAAAAATCTGACACCCCATCAACAGCACCACGGAGGTCTGGAAGGGAGCGTAAAACCACTAAATTCTATCCAAATTGAGCGGGGAAGAATGATGTGAAATTTAGCAGGAGCATGGCTGCTTCTTTTGTCCACCCTCTCCCTCCCTTTCTTCTAGTCTTTTACGCTTCAGTTGTATCTCAAATGCTCAGTCAACAATACGTTAAATAAAGCCTTACTACCGGTCATCTGAGTGTTTATTTCACTTCAATATATACATTTTTTGTTATCTGTTAGAACCCCTTCATTTCTATTTCTTATACAAGCAATTGCGTAATGAATTCAATATTTAAATATTATTATTTCCACGTTTTATCAATAGGGATGAATTGTTGCAAAGAAACTGATGACGGTATAAGAGCGCTCCCATTTGTTCTTCAATAAATGAAAGGGATTTTATATTTCAACAAATCTTTATATGCCGTTAAATGCATGAACGTGAATGTTTACGAAGTACAATCGTTAAATCCAGGTTTTCGAATAAATTCTAGTATATGTCTGAAACTACTGCAATTTTGCATAGAATAACTGTTTGTACTCTTAACAGTGAACGAATTATAGGTGTAGAACTGGACTTTCATGTGACCCCCCCCAAAAAAAAAAAAAAAAAGTTGAGAGCGTTAAATCTTTTGAGCCCTTTGACTGTTCCATTTTACGATCACCAAATTTACTCTTCAATAAATCGATTGTACATTCTATGAGTGTGCAAACGTGGTACCGTCTTGTTGAGGTCACATATCGTTCATACCTTCCAATTCAGGGGGAAAACCCGGTTATCATGCGAATTAACGATTTCAATTTCATTAACGCGACGATTGTCAGTCGTCGACGAAATTAGTACGGCCCAATGACACTGAAGTTCCCAATGAACTCCTTCCTTTAAAGGCAGGGACGGGCCTCAATAAAAGTGGACTGTATCTATATTTTTGGGAGACATCAGTCCCCCTTCTATATTCACAAAGACGTTCCAAGTGAACTATGTATATATATAACAAATAATAATATCAAAAAGGAAGAACAAATACACGTGTAAATTATACATACTTTAAATTAAGACATGAGATCAACAGAATATATAATATACTAAGGGGACGCTGAACAATACAATAAACATAATTTATACATATATTTATAATTAACATACTCCCCCCGGATGAACCAAGCATTTAGTTCATTACAAATTGTTTGTTTACTTGTGCATTCAAATCCCCTCCCGCCGAAATCAACACTCCTGTCCAATGAGCTAAGGTCCACTACCTCCATTCGGGCATTCGGAAGAACAATCTTATGACTGGCAACCACAAACCCTCTTCAGATCTTTTAATTAATACTATCAATTCTCGCCATGTCGAGATATAATGCCCTAATGGGCTCCATATAATAATAAACAACTATAAATCGAAGATGAAGTTATAACATAATAGTCATAAAATATTCCATTCCGAGAATATGGAGGGTAAATGCTCGCAAGAGTAAAACAACCTGTGTTCAGAGGTCTTGCCAAGTGTGCGGACACATATCACACATACCTTTCTATTGGCAACCAAGAACAATCCAATACGATGTTAAGAACTAAGTGAGGGAGCAGGTCATAGTCAAAGCAATACCTGAAGCTCCGCTGCTGTTGATATAAGAGCTAATTGGAATGCTCGCGAACGAATATGGGACAACAACAAATACGGAAATAATATTATATAATGATACGTTATAAATTATCCCCGTTTTCTATTTACAATTCAGTCCTCAGACATTTTACAATTCTTGTCAATGAAACTCAAGAAACAATTACCCATAGACATAATTATATGAAGAGATTCCAAGGCCCATTTGTTCCGAAGAATGCTGAGTTTTCAAACATGATCTTAACACTCAGGACATATCACGTCCTGAATGATTTATTTTAATGGCTAGAAATGCTACACAATACACAAAGCTCTTGTTTGAGCCAGCAAAAAACTATACAAGAATAAGTCCTCAATCGGACTGTTGAGGCGTCAAGATATGTTATCCTCAAAATAAGAAACCGAACGAGAAAATAGCCCAGAAGCCTCCAACTCAAGTCTGGGTATTTTTGTTATTTTGCCCGGCCTATCTCCAGCCTTTTTATTGAAGTAATGCTCACTTAAATGGTCGATTTTTATAACATAAAAGCCATTCCATATTTGAAGTTCAAACTGGCATTTTGAATGAAACGTGATGAGCTGATTATTAATTTTTTAACCTCCAGAGAGATATCACCACTTTTAGACAATTCATCTACACAAATGTCCGCCTGAATGCCTCTTACGGTCCCACCGTGAGTGTTTTCTAAAGGCAAAACTCCCCATTGGGCAGCTGCAACGCATAAATATGACGTGCCAGCAATTCCAATCACCTGACGCATGGGACAATAATCATGAAATGGGTCACTAGACCTCCAAAAACTCATCCTCAGGTCTCTCTCACCACATGGGACACATTTGAACGGACCTAACTTAAGGTTCTCTTCTAAAATCTTTTGATAGGCAATTGTAAAATGCACTTCATTAACTTTTTCATTTAGAGGAAGGTCTTCTACCTCACCTCCACTAGAGTGCATAGCTCTTTTTGGAAACAATTTGTGTGTCATATGTTCATCCTCGTTTTAAACTCTGCTCCTCAACTCCTTCAAGTCTTCTATAAGGAGATGTATCAATTTGAGAAGAAGCATGGCATACAGGAATTTCTTTGATACTTGATTGTGGACTTTCACAAATAGCTGATTCCAAATTAATAGGCTCTGAATTCAAAGCAATAGCTTCCACTCCCAATGAGTGGGCTTGCGAATGAGCCTTCCTGAACTTCAAGGCATTTTCAATTTCTTGAGCCTTACGAAGCCTTTCGCCTTCTACGATAAGACTTCTCGAAGTCTTCAAAATGCGACCAAATCGCCTTTGCAAATCATGTTCCTCATCTAAATGGGACAAACAAACATCTTCACTCACAGTTTAGCTAAAAGTGAGTACTGATTCCTCAATTGACTCAAAGAGTCCCTAAGACAGTCCTGAAGATAAGAAATATGAGAATATACAGGAATCTCACTTTTAATTTCAAGGGAAAATTCCTCCAACGAATCTTCAAAATTAGCCTTTAGCCTTCCAAGAATTTTTACGGATGCTCTTCCTACGCTAGCCATATTTGATAGGATCAAAGAGTTAATTCAAGCGAAAGAGAATCCAAACACACAAGCAAAAACAAACAAATTAATAAATTATATATATTACGAAGTCCTGCTAAAGCAGTCGAGTCCAATACTCCTTGACGACTTTATGCGGGCGTTCCTCCGAACGATGTAGACTCCTCCTGGGCTTCGCTCCAAATAGCAATCCACGGAAGTCTCAATGATGAGGGGATCCAACAACTTCCTCCTCCAAACCAAGTCCAAATGACTATCGACTCCTCCTTGACCTTGCTCCAACTAGCAGTCCTCGGAAAAGTCTCAACGATGAGGGGATCCAACAACTTCCGCCTCCAAACCAGTCCAAATGACTATCGACTCGCATCCTTGACCTTGACTCAACTAGCAGTCCTCGGAAAAGTCTCTACGATGAGGGGATTCAACAAATATCCGCCTCAAAATCCAAACGTATCGGTCGCATCCATTGACCATCCGGCTCGAAGGACCATGAATAGTTCCCAATGAACTCCTCCCTTTAAAGGCAGGGACGGGCCTCAATAAAAGTGGACTGGATATATATTTTTTGGGAGACAATCAGTCCCCTTCTATATTCAAAGACGTTCCAAAGTGAACTATATAGGTATATAACAAATAATAATATCAAAAAGGAAGAACAAATACACGTGTAAATTATACAATACTTTAAATATAAGACATGAGATCAACAAGAAATATAATATACTAAGGGGACGCTGAACAATACAATAAACCTATTATATACATATATTTATAATTACACAGACACCCGGCATACAATCCACACCACACAATATTTTTGTAATATAATGACGTCTCATGAATCACATGTGGAGTTTTCCGGCCAATAGCGCATATTTTACTTGTTATCAACGCCATTGAGTAAAAAATGTACCACATCGATGAAAATCATTTTCGAATTTTCCTTTATCTCATTTTACAAATTTCGGACGTGTGAAGTGGTCAAGCAACTTCAGGTCTTGTGTCAACTTAACTTATACGAGTGTAGGGCAATTTTTTTGTTGTTGCAAATTGACCATAACGACGTCACAGAGATGCCAATGATTGAGAACGGCTCGTTAGATAAATAATTTGGATCATCTTGAATAAATGTGCTTGTAGCAGGAGTATTTTTTATATTTGTGCATTTCTTTGTCTCGCTGGCACATGACATTATGTAGCGTAAATATGGGCTCAAATTTTCAATTTTGCAGATTGATAACGCGATAACGCTCTACAGCTGGATCAAAGACTCACCACTTTTGTTTGCTCTAGTGTGTACTGCTCTATGATGAGGCTACAATTATTTCGGAGCACAGCTGTACAGGAGACAATAACAAGTATGGCGTCATTCTCGAAATCTAACAACACCAAATGTAAGCGTCCCATTGAGAGCCCTTAACAAATATGATTCGACAAAAATAGAAACGCCCATTTTTAGTCCCATGAAAGATTGAATAAGCAGTCGTTTTAAAATATTTCCAATTTTGTATTATTAAGTGTAGGGGTACATATGGAGAGACATCCATAGTTTCTATTTACAAAAAGAGGTAGATGAACTTCTTAATAGATTCATATTCTTAAAAACTCAAAATAGAGGGAGAGTTCAATGAAGATAACCAAATAAATAATTGAGCATTTGGTTGAAAAGTCAAGCCAATTATTGTTCTATGTGGTAGGAGTATTAGTTTGCCTAATACTGTCCTTGCTCATTGATGATCTCAAATAGAGCAGAAGGGAATTATTACCATTATACTCTTTATTCCATTTACAGGACATCGATGCAGAATTACAGACCTTGATGGGTCCTTGTCGATTGATACTGGGATTGATCATCATGATTATCATTCCAGGGGCATTGTTGAATATGATATATAGAGAATGGGTATATTTATTTATAGACTAAACATCGAATACGGGATCCTTTTATTACAAATAGAGGTAAAGGCAACATGTGAACAAATTATGGAAATTTAAGTTGAATATTAGGTATACAATCCAATAGTATGAATATTTTTAATATGACGTCAGAATGTATATTTTTGTATACATCAAACTTGTTGATTTATCGTTCAGTTTTGTCGTTCGTCGTTCGCGAACAGTGAACGACGAACGACAAAGTTTTTGACGAACGACGAGGGATGAGGAAAATTCCATATCGTTCGTCGCTCGTTTTTGGCGCCAAAAAAAGACAAAGTTTTTTCATTTTCATGGGACAAATTTACTTTTTTAAAAATGTCATCACTTTTTTTCAGAAATTTCTTTCTAAAAAAAAGTTGTCATTTTTTTCAGAATGGCGACAACAAACAACGATGAACGATGAACGATTCAATAATAATTAACGATGAACGAAAGTTTTGGCGAACGTGAACAAGTCTGATATATATTTATATATACATAAGATATATATATATATATATATATATATATATATATATATATAAGATATATATATATATATATATATATTATATATATATATATATATATATATATATAATATATATATGTATATAATCAACGTCATAGGTATATTGTCAACCATGGGAGGGAGTAACTGTATGAAAATTAAGATGTGAAAAGTAAACGTATTAAAAAATAACTCAAAACATCTACATGAATACCCTCTTTTCCTTTTCCTTTTTAAAACTATAAAAGAACCCTAGAAGGAGCTGTTATTTAAAAAATGGTGGTACGTCAGCACTTATGTTCATTTATTGGCACTAAATATTATTTGACGAAAATTTGCAAAAAAAAAATAAAGTCATAAATAGTTATAGCTAAATTTAATTAAACTAAATTTTTCCAAAATAAGTATACCAAAAAAGTTTGCTTCATAACGAAACCTTTGAACGCAATTTGGGGGGGGGGGTAAGGGGGGGGGGTTAAACCAAAATCCATTTTTCTACTATCATTTAGTTCTTATGACGCAACTTTCGCAGGGGGATAAATTTTGATATCTTAATATTAGGTTCTATAATACCCCCAAATATAGGTATATATATATGAATGGATAGATAGATCGATATATAGATATTATCTAGGATTCAGATTTAGTATCTTCTTTGCAATATCAATTCACCACAAAATGTGGTTCGTTGTTTCCCTGAAAGTTTTACAGATAAAGTACATTTTTTTCATGTTGTGAGTCTACCATTCAATATTTTGTACTTAAAAATTACTACAATACTTAAATGCCATTAAATGAATTTATCAGGTATATCATACATTAAATAAACATGAGTAAACAGTAGTTGCTTGGAAACATAGGGAGGGGATGAGTAACACAATGAAATAAGTTCATGCAAGGTTGAGCACGGATTACCTTCAAACTCCTTACGGAATACACGTCAAAATACGAGATTCATAATAATAATAAAAACTATTATTATATTTATTGTTGTTATATAATGCTTATAATCAGCATTAAATTTGTTAATTGATATAATTATGAGTCCTTCTTTCATATGATTTGATAGGGCATGAAAAATAAGAAGAATAAAAAAAGAAGGTATGTAGTGACTAGAGGTACAATTAACGCATTTCAAATACATACGTAGTTTTTGATATGCGTGAATGATCTTAATGTAGGATATTAAAGCTATAGGTATATATGTTCTTCAAGAACCTTTTAAAAAATACGACTTTTTAAATTATTTACAACTATTCTCTTTACATTTTTATAGATCCTCAGTGCAAAAAAATGTATATATTATGAAAAAATGTCTTTATGACAGTAATTGCGTATCTCGCTTTGTGTTTACGTGTAGCGAAGGATAACATCAAGGACCCCTTTCCCAGCTTTTTCTTGATCGAAAGAAAAGAAAAGCGGATGATATCTGCTTTGTTAATTTTGTTTCATCATACATAACTATAAATGGATCACCATTCTAATTGTCAGATTCATAAAAATAAAGAAAACTGTTTTAGCAAATGAATATATATATACATACATATAATATATAAATCATATATATATATAACTATTTTCACTAAAATCAAAGGGCTTTTTGTGCTAGTGAAATCTAATAACAAATGTCACAACAGCTTTTCTGTTTACACTACATACAACCCAAAAATTAAGCCATTCCTTGATAATAAGTTTTATTTACGATCTTTTCATCTATTCGAGAGGGTTTCTTCTCGACCAATGGAATAAGTGGAAAGACCTCTGATTTATGATATGGTATGCTAAATTGCTAATCAAATATATATATATATATATTTTTTTTCTTTTTCGGTCACGAAGTTTTATTCAATATTTGTAACAAACAATACAGTGTAATACAAACTACACTAAAATACAAATAAATATATATAAAATATAATTTATTAATTGATATCCCCTTTCCCAAAATTAGGTAGGCCTCTCCAAATTTGAGATAAGTTTAAACAAAATTACTGGGGTAATATACTTTTTGCAGCTTTTACACCGCTTCTACAAGCAATGCCAAATTTTATTTCATTAATCAAGTTAAAACAAGAATAGCCATGTTATTTTGACTGCTTGTTAATTTACTGTTAGTGTTAATTTTGTGTTTGTTCAATTATGCAAATATTTTCATGTTTTTATTTTGGTTCAGAATATTTTATTTTTTTTCCAAATCTCCTTTATTATTTAGAATGTTATATAAAAAGTATTTATAAATAAATAAACATTATAGTTTATAATAAAATATCTAAATAAAAGGCGTTACAATAATAACATCACAAGAGCTGATTAATTAAAATGTTTTATTATTCTATTCAAAATTTAAAATATTTCTTCGACTTTGAAGGGTAAAACTTGATGATGTTTCCAGCACTTATCCATGAATCATGGTGTCGGATGGAATCTTGAGGCTGAAGGCGGTATATCGGGCGGCAGCAGAAATCATCGCGGAACGAAGGATTTTGGGTTTAAGATTTCCCTTTTTGATAAACAGCTCGCAATGTATGCTTTGCAATTTAACAAAGAAAACTCGATTGCCTTGCTTTTGGGAGAGCGGAATCTATTGTTTTTTGAAAGCCCAAATAAAACTGTTGCTTTTAGATACTTATTGGCGACGTTCTCCAAACCCTTCAAATTGATGGACAGGAACTTTTTTAAGGTAGCAACAAATGGACAGTCGACAAAAGCATGCTCTACGTCATTGTATAGTTTGCCGCAATTTAAACAATGCGAATCGAAGGATATGCAGTCGGCCGATATCTGCAATTGAGCCGTGAATTTCTTGTCATCGTATATTCTTGTTATAGATGCAAATATCCTTAATCTCCAATTTTCCGGGAGAGACAATCTTTTTAAATGGGCGTTGGCTACAACCTCGGCTTCCTCACGAAAACTTACTGATGACATTTTGAGGTGCCATGGACAAGGAGGTTTATGGAGACGAGCAGTTCTTGTTAACGAAAAGTGAAAACGGCCATCCCTAAATACAGAATTAGGTGTCGTATTATGAACTGTTAAAATTTTGTTCCTAATTGCATTTTCCTCCAATTCAGGCGGATTGCCTAAATTTTTGAAAAAGAATTTTTCTTGGAGTGTTGACGGATAATATCCACCGTGGACTCACTTTGAAAATTTGGGGTACATTTCCAAATAACTCGTTGTGCTGCAGCCCAAGTCTGTGATAACGCTACAGTATATATATTTGTTAGATCTGTTCAAATAGGAGACGGAAATACAGATCGGTATGAGTTATAGTTCTCCTCCATTCCATATCCGGATGTCTGGAGATGTTTATAAAAACTTTAATATATATTCGTGGAATTATATGGGATAAAAGAGCAAGACCTCCCCCAATGTGTTTTTAGGTCTCTTCAAAGTTGGAAGGTAGCGCTTATGAAAGATTTTAAGGAGCCAAGCCTCCTCCTCAAGCATAGCTCTTTCTGCTATAATAGGAGAAACGGAAGCTTTGTATTTGTATTTATTTTAAACTATAATAATTTTAGTTATATTGATATACATTTAGGTTAGATAAAATGAAGTCTTAAAGGATAAAATTAAAATCATCTTTTTATCGCACCAAAATATGTAAATAATGCATTGTTTTCTGACTCGCGTAATCGTTTTCTTATCAAAGACAAAGCGAGGCAAGCATTTGTATTGTGTGTTCTGTTTTTAAGGGGCTCTCAATTGGATATTTTTTCAAGGTCATTAAGTATACCATTGTGCAATAAAGCTATCATGGAGTCTTTTGATGCAACAAAATGTTTCTGATTGAGGCACAATTACTATGTTCAGTTATATTGGTGCTGAGGAAATAATTTTGTAGACAGTAAGCCGTTAAATCTTTTATTCATTCAAATGCAACGTCAAGCTTATTTTATTTAAGTTTTTCCTCTATTCCAATAAAAATTTCGGTTACCATCAAAGCAAACATAATATTTTTGAGTAAGTATGTCTTTGTATAATCTTCTGCATAGGTAGAATCCAAAATTCATGATAACAGAACAAATTAACATATTCCAAATATCAACTGATAAATTAATTGAAATACAGAATCATCATCGTAACCAACTAAAATCTATTTTTTCGTATCAAGTAATCAATTATGTATAAAAATAAAGTACTCATTCTCAAAACAATAATATAACATTAATTTAAATAATTGTTTTAGGAGCAGCATATAAAAACTAGACGCTTATTACCAGATAACCATGATATAAACTACTATAAATATGTCAATCTAAACGAGTATTAAAATACAAAGATGTATCCACTTTGTAACAACAAGTCTCTTTCATTATATTTCTCAATAATCAACGGATCAAATCATCCACAAACTTGTTTAAATAAAGGCATATTAAGATGTTAGGCTTTTTAAAGGCTTTACATTTCGAGAAAAAACTTTTCTTTTATTTGTTAGAACAAACGTTATGTTTTATAACTTTTAAATTTGCAACATTTGCCAACCAAATAAATGAAGTGAAAATATATAGCATATTCTTCTGGTGGTTTGGGTACCATCGTCAAGAGGGTAAAAGCTTTTTTATTTACAATCAATGACTAATTACCGTTCTGCCCGGATGCTTACGTAGTTCACTGAAGATACTCAAGCTTCATTGATTCATATTGGTAAAATATGAACACAATATTAATGTGACTATAACGGGGCTTCCCAGCATGGGTTTGTGAACGATATTTATGTGTGTGTGTGTGTAGCTTGGATATGGTTACTCCCACGCATTATGAAAAATGATTTCACATACAAGATATAAATACACCAATGCTTATCATATCAAGATCAACAAAACATTAATGACGCACGTGAGTGATCTAAGCATTACAAAAATGGCGCCATATTTGAACTTGTTTTGGCGCGCAATGGGTCTTGAAAGTAGGGAATGGAAATACGGTATTTGATTAATTAATTTTCTCTGAGTTCAAAGAACTGAAACAATCTATTTTTGGTGAAATGAGTCATTTTCAAAAAAGTAAGTGCCTAATAACAAAATATATTGTGCTCTTAAAAGTACCCCTCTAACAATATTATTCATATGTTTAAAAGGCCGACATTTCTTTTTTTGGAAGTGTGGGCGAGAGAAATCGACTGTTTCCTTCATTTAAAAAACTTTGCCAAGACTAAATACGTACATACAAAAGGTACGTTATATCGGACTATAAAAAGTATTGTATTAAAATGAGCTAATATTAAACAAAAACAGGTCTCAGTCCCCATGGGTTTACAAAGACTGATGTCTACATTTCCAATAAGTTTAGTTGTATTGATAATATCTCAAAGCCCTTGCACTGTTTAACTTTTTAAATCTCATTCTTTTGTTAATATATACGATTTAAGAGGCAAAATATATTTCAAGAATTGCTATGAATCTACAAAGAGTAAACGTAGCCGATATAAATTAAAAAATATATAGATAACGGTTCTTTAGAAATAATAATGTAAGACTTTGTGTAGTGGACCGGCAGTCATTTTCTCTGGTTGTTTTCAACTCCTAATATATAAAATATTTTAACAATTATAAAATATAACTATCGATACATAATATGTTTGATAGAGCAACTGTTTTATACGACTTAAATTTCAGAACGAGGAGAAAATTTTAATACAGCAAAAATGAATATTTCTACTTCGAATAAACCATCAAGGAATTTTAAGTGAGAATGTTTATCCAAGTTTTTTATGCAATAACTTTTGATAAAAATAAAATCTTATGCATAGTTTGATTACATAAAATTAATACTTTATATTATGAAAAACAAAAAGAATATACCATACATTATACTATCTGCAGAGATATAAATCCAGGATTACATTATTGATTGGCATTGATCACCATCCAATCTCTCAGAACTACTCCCCGTATGGATATCTGGCTAATCACATATTAATTTTATGAAAAGTACATTTTATATATTACAATAAAACACAAGTCTTTGAGTTCCTTTAGCTATAAACTATCACCAAGAAATTCATTTCGATACAAACTATCAAAGCTTACTTTTACTGACGACACTAATAATAATACAAATGGCCTTCCAATCTTTTGGAGAGACCTCTATAATAAAATTAGACCCGGAGATTGACGTTTTTTGATAAGTTATTAGAGGCATAAATGAATATATGTATAAAACACAAATAATAAATATACCATTCCCAAAGAACAATCTCGCAGGCAATAGATGTTCAATTAAATATATTGTTTATCGTATTTAATAAGCTGTTTATTTTATATAAATACTTATACAAACTTCTTAATGATACCAAATTAACTGTTTCAGTCATTTCTAAAATAGGAAAGTTGTGTTTTATTAATATGCCATTAAGAAAACTTATTGTGTGGTCTCTCGTGTGTGTGTACATCTGTAGCAGAGCCCTTCTAAAAACGAAAATTGGAGGTACATATAGGAGCAGAGAGAAGGACCCTGCTACACTTCCATCGTAAACAATAACTAACATTTATTAATTTTAAAAAGCATATTTGAGTTATTTCAAAGAAGGTAATCATGGGCACAAATGACAAAGTACTCTCTGTCCACAAAAGCAACGAAAAATTATTAATTGGGGATAGGTTATATATTCTTGTAAACACTCTTAGATAATGTATACTCTATTTGACACCAGCTATTGGGTTATATAGTGTACAAACGTGCAGGAGTCTTTGAAAAAATGTGAACAAAGTGACAAACTAGAATAAATACAGAAAAATGAATACTGTACTGTTCGATACATCTATACAGCTTGCTCTATACACAGCGTTCATCATTACTAGCATGTGATGGGTATATATATGTATGACTCAGGGACGGAGAATTCTATGTTTTTTCTTGCATCATAGATCAAATATGATTATAGAGGCTACTACTGTGCCTACTTTTATGGTTGTTGCTGCTTCGGGTGTGAGAAATTCGGGCCTTTAACTTTGTTACTGCAGAATAAGGAGTGAGGGAAGTTGGCGGCGCATCCATTCAACTGCCTTGCAATAACTCCGCGCAGACCCTGACCAGCGAGTGCTGCCTCCTAAAGTCAAACCACTAAACTACCAAGAGCACTACTACTACTACTGCTCATACGAAGCAGGGGAAAAAAAGAAGAAGAGCAACATGAAGAAAACAAAAAGTTCACAAAAAGAAAGAAAAATGGTGTATTGGTTTGAAGAAGGGACTCATTGAAATCAGTCAAAGGAGGAGAAGTGTCCACTGAACTAAAGTTAGACAGATAGAAGGAGAATTGGTTTAATCGCATTAGTTAAACAGATTTCTCAAATATATATCTCGTTTTCTACACACAGGAGTTCATCAAGAATACACATACGTCTCCTTCAGGTAAGGTTGTGACAACTAGGAGTCTCTTGCGTCATCAATGAAGGTTAAAATGACTAAAGAAATGTGTGTTTTTGTGCATGCATTGAGCACGACATATGTTAAGTGAGGCTTCCAACAAAACAAAAAACAACAGAGTAGTAATATTTTTATAAGCGTATAACACTAATTGCTACCTCCCAAAGGGAGTGTTGGATTGAGTAGTCAAGTCATGGTATATTTTATAAAAAACGTATCTTTATTTTGTGTTTTAATGGAGCAATTTTCTTTCATACTGAAGATTTGAAGGATTACTTATTATTTATTAAAATCAACAGAACCTTCCTTTCAACATTTTGAAATTTGTAATTCGTACATTAACTTGAAATGGTAGATTATTTAGCTATTTGTTTTTAGTGGCGCCACAAAGGGACAAGACTCATACCTATATAGTATTTATGTATACGAATAAAGATCCTCTCGGTCGATGAATAATGTATTTCTGACGAGAGGATCTTTATTCGTATACATAAATACTATATATGAGTCTTATGTGTCTCCCGGTGTCTTATGAGTATGAAGATGACCTTTTATTCATGCTATAGAGGAACATGGGAAGACTTAAAGTTAGCTTCTTCACTCCTAAGCCATCAACATTTGTAAAAACAGGCATATCATAAGTAAAAAAATGTAAGAAGATCGTGGATCTATCTTTGAAGGAGCTATTCCTATTTTGTAAGGGTATATCATAGGGGGAGTTATAACCGATATATATATAATCATCATGCCAAAATACTATAATTTTTCTTCAGACTAAGGACAAAATGTTTTGTTAGTTTATATGTATAAATATATATCAAAGTCGATATAACCATCAAAGGTCACATGTTATTTCGTGCGTAATGTCCTGGTACTCCAAGTAAATTGTGTTATACTATGGCCTTTTCGGGTTCCGGCAGTATAGAGACTCCTAGATATTTTCATGTCAAACTAATGGCAGTTAGAACCAGTGAGCCTGTAGAGTTACTTTTATTATGTCGAAAAATACTTAATTTTTTATGTATCAATATATATTAACGGGACTACGAATAAATTAATCATCATAGTTCTATTTCTTCTATGTAGTTAAAAAGGAACTCAATTCCAGGTTAATTATATTTGACCTTAAATTCTAATAAATATTGTTTCTGCTTAAAATAATTGAATTGATACGATAAAATACAGTGTAAAATAATTTTAATGTAAACACATAGATAAACATTTCATCATCATATAAGTGATAAAATATTTTTTCATTCTCAAATAATACTAACTATTTTCATTAAAACATATTATATTTTGTTCCTTATATTTTGTTTTTTAATGATAAGTTATAAACATATATATGTATGTGTGTGTTAAAACAGGAGCGTAGAGTCTCTTTTTATAGATGAAAGCAAATATATTTAATATAATTGATAATAATATTCATTAGAAAAATTATAAAATAATATATAAGATTTGCTAAATATTTTATAATTTTTATTTTGTTGATTCTTATCGTTGTTGCTATAAAACTAGACTGTCTATTTATGTTGTCTTTTAGAAGTAGTTGCAGTTTTAAATGTAGATGTATTTGAAAGAGAACGTGTATTTGTAAGAAAGATAAAATAAAAATGAATAATTATGGCAGAATATCTTTTATATGTTCTTACATATCAACGGTTTTTCTTTTTAGTTCACTCCTTGAAAGATGGTGGTGAGTTCGTTGAGCAAAGGGCTCATTTTGAGTCTGCTATTTTTGATTGGGGAGTCATCGAACCAGTCCCGCAACCCTCGAAGCCTCGCCTCCCCTTTAACACGAACCTCCGCAATGTGGACTCCTCTCGCGCCCTCGGGGCCCGCCAGAGTCAGAACCTCATCTCCGACTCCGAGATACCAGTGGACTTCAACAGTGTGGCTGCTGCAGGAGAAGTCTGCATCGACAAGGTCGTCATGGTAGAAGAGACAGAGTTCGATGACGTCATAGAATGCAGACACTCCTACACCAAGCGCTGTCACGAAACCTACTCCACGAGCTACTCACCCCAGCAGGAGGAGGAGTGTGAGGAGCTCTTCAAGAAGAACTGCTTTATCGAGTTCAAGAAGAGAGCCTCCAAGGAGACCATTCGAGTCTGCAACACGCCTCTAGTCAAGAACTGTGACGCTCAGGGACCCGAGGAATGCAAGACGGAGTACCAAACCCAATGTATGACACGGTAGGTCTATGAAAAACATTCAAAATTTTACATTGCATTGAACAAAGTGCCCCAAATAAAGACATAGCAACTATCCATAATAGTAATTTAAAAAAATACGTATCTTATTTAGTCATTTTAATGCTATAATGCTCAGTCATATCCTCGCAGAGTGAACTCAAAGATAACACAGGAAGATTTTGGTGCCGCTATACCCTTCCTCTTCACAAAGACATCTCCAATTTCTTAAAGAAATTGTGAAAAAATGCTTGAGTCTATACTTTTATTATACCGTCAAATGCCCTAAATTATTTTATCTTCAATGGGATTTTTTCTATATATAGATAAATAAAATGCTTCAATTAAAACCCTGAATGGTTTGAAATATAGTTGTGACTGATTGATTTAAATCATTTTAAACTATAATATCTATTTATATAGATGAAACTTTATCATTACAAATATAGTATACTTTGTAAATAAGTGGGATAAACATAGAGAGGATAATATTAAAAGATAAAAATGGACTTTTATTACTTTTTCAAAATTAACGTTATTGTTACTTCAATAAATATAAACAAAAAGGAACATTAAATTTTATTGCAATTATCATATGTCCCTCGGTGTGGAAGCATGTTAAAACAATCTCATAAGCTAGTGAATCTCAACCTTTTAGTGTCGTAACACCCTTTTTAGATGTTTATTAGCCAAGTATTTTATTTGAGGTGCCTAGTAAAATGGTTGTTGTAAACGAATGACTTGTTATTCCATAACGTCCGGCTTAGATACACCATCGACTTTGCGTATTTATTTTTCCTGAAAAAATTATATGAATGAATATGATAGTCATAAGCTATGTCTAATTATCCAACTTTCATCTTGATTCAATTTATGTTCAGGTACCATGAACATGAGGTCAAAGACGACATTCCGGACTGCAGCGACGAGAACGAAGTCAAATGTGTGGACGTGACTCAAGGCTACACCACAGAGCAAAAGTGTTCCAAATGGCCAGTGAAAAAGTGCAAGCTTAACCAGGAAACAGTGAAGAAATATTCCCCTGAAACGACTTGTAAAAAGGTGCCATTTAGGCTCTGTGGCCCTGCTGCCTGCCCTGTTCAACCCGGACCGGAAGTCTGCATCAACAAGGAAGAAACAGTAAGTGTGTTGAAAAATTTGAAAACGTTACAAATATTTTGTGCAAAAATTTGGAGTATTTGAATATCATGAGTACAATGATGTGTAAATTAGGAATATACCATTAAAAAAATTATGGAGGATCAAGTCTTAGAGTATGATGCAGAAAAAGTCATGTATTCAATGCAAATACAGTTGACTACATTCTTGTAGTATTTTTTTGTACCTCAATACAACATTACTTTATTTTATCTTTTACGTGTATATAAACACAATATCACATGCAATAACTCAATAAGAAGAACGTACATTCTTGAAGTATTGCTGTTATCGGCTTTTAAAGAACTCTAATAACAGATGGAAACACAAAACAAGATAAACATTTTTTATAGCCCTGAAAAGTCAGTCTGTTCAGTCTATCAAAATAGCTTGACACAAGAAAACAAAATACATTAACAATCTATAAAGTGTGTATTTGATGAAATATATACTTGGTATCAATTTGGCGATAGATTGAAAGCCACCTAAAGTGTATGATAAAATAATAAAAATATATCAGAACAATAGGAACATAAAAATAGTGATCTAACAACAGGACTTAATTCATTAAAAAGAGATGTCTTGAGATCCTTGCAAGCCTTGTTGCCGCTCGCCTTGCTTCCAGAAGGGTGGTTTGCTTGCCTGCCTCAGATCCGGAGACGAATTCCATGTTCTTGCCATGTTGACCGTAGAAATGCATCCCATAGAATTAGGTCTCCTGAGATCGCTCGTTCCACTTCTTGTCCTGGAGTCCGAGGGGCAGAGGACATCACTGAGAGAGGAATTTGGAAGGTTGACCGCCTAAAAATGCAGCCATCCCTGACTGCCAAACAATTATCTTGTTTATTGTTGGGATTCCTGCTTCGTCGAGGAGGTCAGCTGTCCTCATTCTATCTGGCCTCTGCACGCCAAGGAGGACACGGGCGAGATTGTTAAGAGAGACTTGTGCTCCGCCGTCACAGTGATGTGGTGTCAGTCCTGACTCTGTCAGGAGCCGCATAGGTCGAGTTACCCAGGCACAAGTCTAAGCCTTACCAATAACAATAGCTTTGACAACGTTATACAGGACAAGCCCCCAAGGCATTGAGACTCCCAGCCGGCTGATGGTTACGACTCTCCTCCTTAAGTCAGCAGCGACCCTGGCGTTATGCACTTGGAAGCCATTTCACCCCGATATTGTGACACCAAGGATCTCTAGGGGGGGTGACAATGATGTGGAGCTATGTAGTCCCAGTAGCATCTTCTGCCACATTAAAAACCTATATGAACATTTTAAAATCGCTATATGCAAACACTAAAATGTGCTCAATAGATTCTAAATTAATTTGATTCCTTTGGATTCCTTCAAGAGCTCAAGCAGCCATTTTTTAGCATATTTGATTGGTGTATTCTAAAAGTAAAAAAATAAGAGTTTTTGAATGCAGTAATTCATACCCCAATATTTTTTGCTTTTACCTTTAATATTCCTGCACTTTTTTACAGTTTGTTGAGGAGAAGCCTCAGGAAGAGTGTAACCTTCAGCCCCAAAAGTCCTGCAAGCTCGTCACGAAGCTCATCCCTCTTCTCAAAGCCGTTGAGAACTGCATCGATGTCCCCAAGGAGGTCTGCTCTCGATCCCAACGTAACCCACGCAGAGTCAAAGTCCCCATCATTAAGAAGTGGTGCTACACACCCAAGATTGAAACGGATTCAGGCATCAAGCCGGACTCCAATACAACTACAAGAAGAACCACTAGCCGGACCACCACAAGGCGGACCACCACACCTCGCACTACAACCCCAAGAGCCACCACTCGAAGAACCACTCGCCCCACTACCCGTCGCACAACTCAAACCACCACCCGAAGAACCACCACTCGAAGAACCACCACTCGAAGAACCACCACTCGAACCACAACAACAACAACGCCCAATATCGGATACTTGCCTCCATACACCGGATAGAAAGACCTTCACAAATAAACTAAAATTTCCATCTTCTTCTCCTCCTCCTTTACTCTTTCATTTAGCATTTCAATTCCCCCATGAACCAAAATTTGTATAAAGTAATTTGTATATATTTTTAAGGGTACGACACTCCGGTGTCTTTCTGGTTACTAGTCTCCCAAACTGGTTTGGGTTATGGCCTCATATGAACACAATATTGTTTCTTCCAATATCAAAATATATTTAGATCAAAGTAATTATGCCTAATGTATATTTATATTACAAGACATTTGAATTTCTATAGAATATAAATTGTACGAATTCTGTCCAATTCAAAGATATTTTATTGACCGAAAGCTGTTTTGAGACAGCGATAGTTTGACCAATTATTCCCAATATCGTTTGAATAGGTATACTAAAAATTGTTTTTTTAGTATTCTCCACATGATATATATACTTTTGCATGTGCTAAACCTGTTGTCGAAGATATTACTCCATTCCAATTGAGATACCTCCGACAAATTAATTTCAAGCACTTCTGGTGACGAAAAATTGTGACTCAGTCAAGGCTGTACGACGACTGACCCATCAATTCAACATTTTGGCCTGTCAAAAAGGCGGGGGTTTGAGACGATGTGTAAGAACTCACATTGCCATGGTGATTTGTATTCTCAGGTTCGCTCTTCAGATGTATCTGAAGACTCCAGGTAGTCACAATGTGGTCCTACCACTCAGAATTGATCGTCCAACGATGATCAAGTGCAACAATCGGCACATGATCCGTTTTGCCAAAGAAACAGGCAACCATTTACTTTGAAGTGCTTCTTCCACGAACAACTTCCGTTAAATTTAGCCCACATAGTCGATGATTGTTTTGCTTCAGTTTCATACGCATAGATCCATGATTCGTCACTGGTGACGATCTTATGAATGTCTTTTTAAGCACTGCGAGCGTACTTTTTAACATTTATTTACACCAATTGACACAAGCAAACTTTTGAACGACTCTCAAATTGTGGAGGAAACCTCAATACAGTCGGATGTTCACGCAATATCGAATATATGCTGATGGAAGAAATACCCAGGGATTGCCACAGTGAGTCACATGATGATCTTGTATTATCACTTCATATGTTTTCTGGCACAACGGCTGTTTCCGGACGATCTTCACGGGATTCACCTTTGAGCGTTCTTCGGTCAAGATTAATTTCATTGAACTAATTTTTCAATTTGATAAAGTATTGTTCTTCATCAGATTTCAGCGGAACACAAAACTTTTGTGGTGATAATCCGCGTCGTAAATTGTGCAAAATCATCTCAAGAAAAAATTCATGAGATAATTCCATTTTATCAAATTTTTTTTTCAAGAAAATTATTATGCTACAATATATTAAACTTTACAATGGAAATGTCAGATTACACCTGGCACCTGGCAACTTTAGTGTAAACCCATATATATATATATATATATATATAAATATAGCAGCCTAAGTAATGAGAAAAAGATATCCGTATTGCTGTTTGGTATGTTCAAAGACATGCTGATAGATTTGAAGGTTGGAAATATTTGCTATAATGTTTATTTGTATACACACGAATGTAATTCCATCAAACCAGAAAGGCAAAAAAATATCCCAAAGTTATATTAAATTAAACCATTTAAAATATATCAATTTGTGAACAAAATATGTAGAATGAAATTGTGTAGATTAATTAAAAAATTAATATTTTGAAATATTTAGTATGCTATTATGGCCTAATATAAAAATGATTAATATATTTGAAAGCTAGTTATAAACACAATTTAAAAAAAACATATTTTCCACAAGTTACTTTTTTCCAGTTAGTTTATACAAGTGCATGCAATTGCATCTAAGTCATCTAAATTTAAAATAAGACCATATGACATTGCATATTTTGATTGAAGTTGATTGAATAGACAACTTACATCCAAATCATTTAGGGTTGAATCCACTGAGTTAACGCATTCACTGAACGCCAATCAAAAGTAAATATTTATTTTTCTTCATAATAACAATATGGCAATCGACAAATGGTAAATTGGGTTTCATTGATATAGAGGTTTCTCACAATTGTTTTTTTTGTGCACGTAGAAACAAATATATATAAACATTAAAGGGTAATATATTTTTCGTTTCGTCAATAACATTTGTTGACTTAATCAACAGAAGTTCTATTGATGAATATGTTTTGAACCTGCAAATTGTTGGAATAGGAAATATTAATTTTATTTGTGGTTCGAACACATATGTACATACATTTATGAATGTAAATATATCATACTGTTTTAAAATATTATTGTTTCGAAAAAATAAAAAACTTATTATATCTAGCAAAAATAAACAGTAAAAAAGTATCGATACAAAAATAAAAAAATACATATATGTACGAAGGGATATGTTGGATGAAAAATATTGAGTTTCATAGGCCTCATGAGGTATTTGGTCTAACTTGACCCTATTTGCACTCTTAATGGAAATGCACAATTTATGGCTTTCGCCCTTGCGGAGAGATCCCGTTTTCCAAGGCCAAACAGTACTGTGGCTTTGCAGTATTATATGCCTTGATGTCTTCCATGCCTTTAACGTTGAGAGCAATAAACTTTTTAAAATATAAATCATGGGGCACTCCACAATGGCATGAAGTATTGTGTTTTATAAAACTCCACAATCTTTACATGGGCGGTAAAATTTAAGGAGATCGGCCAATTTTTGGAACTGGGCGGTGAACTTCCTCTCATCCGATATTTTAGATATAGAATCTAAGATCCTCTGTTTCCAATCTTCTGGTAGGTCCAAAAGAGCCATAAACTTAAGACAAATGTCCCGACTCTCGGTAGAACCATATTGTAAATTATGCACCAACTTTGTGTGCCAGGGCCTGTGCAAATAATGTTTAATGGCCGATCTGGAGAGAGGAAATCTGAACCTCCCGTCATCAAAAAAGCCATTCCTGCTCAGGTTATATACAGTTAAAATGCCCTCCTTTATGGCTATTTCTTCAAGCACTTCAGGGGGTATATTTTTCAATTTAAGCAAAAAAGTTTCCCGAGGATAGTTGCTATGACTACCGGATATATTGGGCTAAATGCACACCTCTACAAGATGGGATATTCTCCCACACCGGTTTTTCGACTCTGTGGAGAGGAAGATGAGACCCTATCCACCTTATCGACGCGTGTCCCCTAACGAAGATGGAGATGGACAAGTTGGCCGAGGTATGAGGAGAAGAAGGAGGAATTTCTTCTGAAAGCCTTTTTGCTTTTAAGTAAATACAACTTATTTCGTAATAAAGATTAGTTTATAGACAGTTTTATATCGGCTGATACTAGATTGAGTTCCTGTGTGGTGGGGCTGATCTAGGAACTAAACAAACAAATATATATATATATTAGCATTTGTTGTTATTCATTAATTGTGAAGTATGTCTACGAATGTAATGGAAGACTTCATTCCTTAAAAGGTCCGGAAATTACTTGGTATCCTTAATTGTCAGAGTCAAAAGTCAAGTCAATGAAGACGCTCTATTAGGCTGTAATTAGGAAATATCAACGTTCAGAAATAGTATATATTTTTTCTTTGTTGCTAAAAACGTCCATAAACTAATTGAGATTTATGCAGATATAATGGGGCTTATTTGTGCTATAAAATATTTGAGGGTTAATTTAATTATTTGAAGCCTGCCATGGGAAGATTTATTACTTTTGTATACAACGTGAAACAATGTAAGCCTTATTTACCTTTTGTCTCTGTCTTTGAGTTATTCTTATTTTTTGGGAGGTGTGTCAAAAATTAAATGAAATTTTAAAAAATTAGGTATTTTATCTTAAATAAACGAGCAATAATAGTGTTTCAACAATGAAAAATATTGTTACCAGAGGATTGTGACTACACAGGATTGTGAGCATACAGAAATGTGACAATACGGACTATGAACATTCAGGATTGTGACTACACAGGACTGTGACAACATAGGATTGTGACTACCCAAAACTTTGCAAAATTACTAGGGATATTAAAATTTTGAACTCCAAGATGCTATTAATCCTGGCGAACAATATTTCTTTGTGAAAACATTCTAGCGTCAGTAAACCAGGTTTTTGGGGCCGGTCAGTGGATGACCATTGACAAGGGTGATGGGTAGAATGGCTTGAGCCCTCGTGCTCATACATGTGGGCCAATTAACCCATGAGCATGCATCATATGAGGGGCTCCATTATTTTTCTGGGAATATTGGCCGGCTATGGGATCGTCTTTGCTCAAGGGGGATGGTTGAATGACTCATAGTGGTTGGCTAATGGTTGCATCATATGAGAGTTACTTAATTGTTTTGGGGTATATAAGGTAGTCACAGTCTGTAGTCACAATGCTATAGTCACAGTCATGTGGTCACCGAAAAATATTTAGTTCGGGCGACCAAACTTTAAACAATACACACATTATCAATTTATTATTATACTAAATTATTTTGTTGTGGTCCATAGAATATACTGATTGTTTTTATATGCATGAAATGAAAGTATAAATTAAATGGTGTTTTTATTATTTGTAAAAGAATTATATCAAAATAATAATTGATAATTGAATCCTTGTGGTCAAAATTAAAAATTCACAGTTTTTGAACACACACACAAACATATAAGTATATATTATATATAAAATTTGATACACATCAAATAATATGCATTAAAACCTGTGTTAATTAGTAAAAAAACTGCACAACTAATCATTAAACCTCAATTTTCTTCCTTCGTAAGGGCCACAATTGCCGACTTTTTAATATCAAAATTATAAAGAACTGTGTTGGTATTAAGTTAGTCTGGCTTAGGAAACTACTCTAAAGGAATAGTTTTAAATGATTTCAAAAAATACTTTATATCATTTTAAAGAATATGCATAATTTTTATGCATTAATTCGTGCAAATCTCGACAATGATGATGAGCAACCTCACATGGCATTATCATAAACATCCATGTTTTTCTAAAAGTTCTATGCAAGGTATATAGAATACCAGGTATGTGATATTTAAAAAGTGGCGCGGACACTAAAAAAAAGAATGTACCGATGACGTCATACTCTCTTTTATGATCATATTTTATATAAAATGTCGGTCACAAAACCTCAATCAACAAGAAATAATTAATGTATGTTCATTGCGTAATTATTTAATGTTAGATTATTGTTGCAATAAATAAATAAAAACATATAACACAGTCAATATACTTTATTTAAGCTTTAGG
The DNA here is from genome assembly GCA_013387185.1 of Caligus rogercresseyi. Lineage (NCBI taxonomy): Eukaryota > Metazoa > Arthropoda > Copepoda > Siphonostomatoida > Caligidae > Caligus > Caligus rogercresseyi. The sequence continues at coordinate 35,694,941 of CP045890.1, forward strand.
TTAGATCTAACTTCAAATATTGTCGTATAACAATTGACTTAAGTTATAAGTTTAGCAATATATAAATAGCTCTTTAAAAAAATTGTAATTTCGCACTAAGGTAATGTTAATAGTATGAAATACAAGGCTAAACTTATTAATTCAATAAGTTTAATTATTTGACGCCGATCTTATCAAAGTTTAGTGTTCTGCTATATTATTTATTAGTGGTTAAATTTCGATAAGAAGGTTAGACTTTATTCATTTCTAAAGCATCAGTGAAAATAAACTGAGTAAATATTCTTCAGGTTAGTTGAGTTAATAACAATAACGAGTTCACGATCAATAAAGCAAGATGAATGTAAAACATATTGAAACATAAGTAGATTTCTTTAAAGCAATACTAAATCTTAATATATTTAAGTATCGCAACAATATTTTTTTGGCTCTCCAAACCTATTACTTTTTGTAGTAATTTTTTAAATCTTTCAATAATGTCGTTAATAAAAATTGCTAAGATAATTTAAATACTTTTTATTCCCGTAACTAGATTTACTAGTTTTTATTAGTGTTTTTAATTGTTTGACAATTTCTATGTTATTATAATTGAATGATATTTTATATATCTATAGGACAAATTGTACTTTTTTATTTTAATAATTGGCGTATTTAAATATCTTGGGTTTAAGGATAAATAATTGCTAAAAGGATATTAATATCATATTTGGATTCATTGAGTATTATTTCATATTTCATTTGCTCAATCAAGTGAGTTCACCCAAAATTTGTCGATGTGTGATATTCAAGTTCCGTATGATATCTCAAATCCATTAAAATATAGCAATTTAGAATATTTATTTTGTACTCAGAACATTGTTTTGCTAGTAAAAGTTATATTAAAAATTGAAAAAAAAATATTATCATCTTATTAGACTTATAAATTCAGATAATATATATTTTAACTGTGTAATAGAGCTTCCATTTATTTGTTAATGTTAATACTCCAAGGATAAATACAATGTATAAGGCATATTAAATTTAAAGTTCATCTACCTTATCAGAATATTGGCTTACATTTTTAGGGTTTTGGAAAGTGGAAAATCAATTCACCCATATTGGCGTCTTTTCGCTCGATTAAATGGATCTGAAAAGTAGTTTTGACTATTTCTTATCTATTGATCAAGTGTGCTGTCCGAATAAAAGAATTAAAGTTGCCATGATCCGTGGAAGATGTTTGCCAATTTTATCTTTGACATCGATGTCTCTTGACATTTTTTTCACACAAATGAGGTTGAAAGAAGGGGCATTGCAGTCTTGACTTTAGTTTCTGATATGCCCCATCAAATGTTGGACTGCGTAACTCATTGGAAGTCTCAAAAGATTTGTCATATTTTGGAATAAAAAGATAATTTATATGTTTCATGATGTCTCTCATTTGATCAAACTCTTAAGAAATCATCTTTTAGACAGAGGCCATTATCTGATTGAGGGATCTACCATTATAAAAAAGATTTTTCGGACTTAATAAAAATAAATCCCCAAGAATTATAAATAGTTCATAAAATCAAGGAAATTCATTAATAATGCCAGAGCAATCAAAAGCAAAGAGTTTGTCTAGCGCCTCAACTGTTGAACCATACGACAGCTTCTGCTATTAACTATATTTTTCTGAATAAAAAGTCTCAATCCGATTTTATTGCTACACTTAACTCAGGAATAAGATGTACTACACTAATAAATCTGAATGCCTCCATGGCAGTTTTTGAAAGAAGTTTGTGAGTATTTATTTAAATTATTATTGTTTATATTTATTATTATTAGTTTATTTATGGATATTAGTTTTATTTAATTGATCAGTCTTAGTTTTATATAATCATCTTATTTATTTAATTCATCAATATTTTTATAATCATACTTTATCATTTTTTATTAACTTGTTATAAAGTTCAACAGTAATATTGAATACTCTGTCCAACTATTATATATGAGGGAAAAATGGATGTCCAATATTATAATTTAATCATATTATTCAACTTTTATTTCTAAAGTTTCCGTGAGAGTTAATTTTTTTGTCCATAAAAAGAAGATGTCCTTATTATAGTTGAAATATTTTTCTTTATCATACATTCCACGACTTGCGAAGTAAAGAAAGAAGGTGATGTAAGCAAATATCCAATGATGTCAATTCGCTTCTTCACATTACTTACTTTATTATTACATATACATCACTGGAGAGTTTATACATTTATTCCTTTCTTTTCTACCTTACCTTGTTATATTAATCTTATTATAAGCGATAATTCTTACAAGAACAAAAAAATCTTCGATTCTTTTAAATTAAATAAATGACAATTGAAATATTCCTTTTAAAATATTAGTGATTTTTGTTTGTAAATCATCTCAATATTTAATTATAAGGAAATTTATAAAATATCCCCAGCTAGCACGGCAGATGAAGTCGGACCAATGACGACTGAGAGCACGCCGGGGATTTATAAAAGTTTATTAAGTAAAAATTCTAAATGTAACATACCTTGTATTCTATATACCTTGGTGCTATGCAATGATACTTAAAAACAATAAGGAAAAGAAGGCTCGCGAGGAAAATACGATAGGGATCTAAAAAGGAAAAGGAGAATACGCGTACATTCTCCCCTTTCCTTATTTATTTCATAACAAATTATGGATTTGAGAACGAAATAATATTTTTTACTATTTGCAAATTTTATGGACATATATAAATAAACATAGATAAATTTAAAGACACGCTGCAAAATGCTAATAACATACATACATTTGTTTATTCTCCTTTAAGTTTTTTTCAATCTCTTAGAATCATTTGTCATATTTGACTGCTTGTTTTTCTTTTGTTTTTGTGAATTTGATCATTGATTCCGAAACATAATTTTGGACATACAATTAAAAATTTTAGCAGCAATTTGTGGGAATAAATTTTTCAAAGGAATGGTCTTCTTTGATTCTGCTAAAATAATTTCAAAAAGCGTAAGTTCATTTTCCAAAAGTTTAATAAACGAAAGAACAAAAATATTTTTGAAGAAGGGCAGAAATCAACTCTTTGAAGATACTTTTTGAATTATGAATTTCTGAAAAAATGCATTAACAAAGGAACACGTTAAAAAAGATCAGAAGGACAAGTTTACTTTCATCATCAATATTTTCTAGGGAGAATAATTTTAAATCAAATTTTTATTTTAAAGCTTACAATAAATAGTGGCAGAAATGACAGGCTATAGTTTTACTAAGGAATGCGCGATATTAACCAGAACAAAAGTAAACTATAGATACGTCATTAATATATTTAACTGAATCTTTAAAAGTAAAATGTTTTAAATTGGAAAAAAATTATAAAGAAGAAGACTACTCTTTTCATTTGTTGAATTTATATCTCAGAAAATGATATATTCCAGATGCGTTCAGTGAAATAAGTGAAGAAGAACGTAATTGACATCAGTTTTTCGAGCAAATCTTCAGCCAATTCGCATAAACCTTTTGAAGTTTGGTTAGCTGCTAAAAAATTGTCACGAGTAAGTCTTGAGGCTTTATCTCCCGCTGCCTCCCATTCATTCAGCCATGATGTAAAGTCTCGCAAATATTCTAATGGGAGGATTAGAAGTAATGGCTCTTTTCCAAGGGTTTCTTTTATGAAAGCCTATTTGCGGAGAACGGGTATTAATTATCATCCACCACGTCCATATTACCTCCAAAAATTTGCCGTAACCATCCAATCTTTTTTGTCTTCTTCACTCCCATAGTGACGTAAAGCGGCAATGGTAGACTCGTGAAATAGACTGTTCGTCAGCTTAACGTTCATTTTTTCTAATGTACGGGGGTACAATACTCGTTCTGTGAGCTTATGAGCTATTTTTAATGGTTGCCCTAATTCAAGATTGTATAGATTTACAATTGTGCCATATTTCCTTCTATTTTTGGCCTCTGAAATTTGGACAGACAAAATGGCCACAAGACACGAAGTTATTATAGAAGTTTTCATAATGTGAACAGAATCAAACAATAAATACATTTTCCTATCCGGAGTCAGAGATGATGATGAATAAAAGTATGATGCTTCCATGGCATAATTCTATGGAATATGTTTTCTGATTCACTTTGTGGGCGTCACAAATGGTGGCTCGAACAATAATCCAATTTCCGTTACAACTTTGATCACTTGATCAAAGATGATCTTTTTAATTGTTCCAGAATTCAAAGTCGAAACAGGCTGCATAACTATCATGTCATGATAAACTGAATGAAGGCTCTTAATCATGACACAAAATAGGGTCTTAGTTACTTGATCATCATCCACCCCATAAAAATTCCCAGCAAAATATTCAACTCGTTTTGTACAATATGTTCGTCAAAAATTATACTACTATTTTTATCCCTATTTTGACTTAGAGCCTTGAAGCGAGCCTTTAGGTAAGTTATTGTAGAGTCAGCCAATCCAGTTTGCTAAATCCAAGATGAGAAGAAAATTCCGTAAGGCGAGCGACGTATTGTAGGTAATGTGAGAACTTCTTTACGTAGATCTCTATAAAGACTCGTTGAGAGGAAACCTTTCCAGGACATAGATAAGGCGTACAAGGCAGGACTGTATCTCCTTGTTGTGGACATTTAAACAACAAGGATAATTGTTCAATCAAAAAAGTGTTAATTTCTATCTTTGCTTCGTCCAAATGGGGCAAGATATTTGTAAAATGATTTAAAGCTGTGTTTAATCATTTCCAAGCTAAATAGTTGATTGGTGAAAGAGTTTGATGTCAATGAATTTAAAAGGCCAAAATATTACTAAAGGGTGTCCATTTTGGAATATGATTGTCTTGGTGATATGTTCGAGATGATTAAAAGATAGATCTCTATCTTTTACCCTGAAAAATACAACATAGCAGGTAATAAAGTCATCGTAGTTGTGTTGAATCAGTATTAATAAGAAATACTGAGAATAGTCAAGTTTTGATATAGGAAAAACAATATATAATAAAGAAGGTTAAGGAATGAAGTTCGGCTTTACTGTATATGGACTGACATTTCTCATTAATCTTTAGACTGAAGTCTATTGACGGCCCTCCATGACTAAAGTCATCTTGAAGAACACCGCTCTTATATTGTTATCATAATGTTCTTGAACGCCGCTCGGAAGGCAAGTCCTATCCATTTTAATTTGAAGCTATTCGAGTGTTAAAAATGAGTTGTCCTCTTCAAGCCTTAATCTTTTTTAAAATTCGCTCGTTTTCATAAGGCGTCGTGAGGAGGAGGTTGAGGGGCGGGAACGATTGGGAGGAGGCTTTTTTGAATAGTATGAGGAAGCTTTGCGAAAATTGGAAGGGACGGCATTTTTTTAA